>CANYCX011909743.1:0-11920 GCA_948193385.1 Breynia disticha f. nivosa | reverse complement strand
CTATTTTGTAAACCCTTGTATATACATATGTTATAAAAGTTGTGTTTCGTTTTAAAATGTTCTTCAAATTTATTCTTTATAATTGTTTATTATTATTTTAAAATGAAAAACTTGATTTCCGGGTTTGAGTGTCATTTGTAGGAGTGAAGTATACGGAAATGATATTTAAATTCGGGGATCACAATGTGTGCTCATTAATACCATGTTCAGGTATAAGTATGTGGGTGTTTAATTGTTACATATCTTATGATTAATTATGTTTAAGAATGTTTGAGAAACACATTAAAAAGAAGGGCATAAGATTAAATGGAAAGGTTGATTAGTTATGCTTGGAATAAATCTGAGAAGGTTGAATACATGTATTGGATACATATACGAACATGTACATGTGTGTATTTATGCCAACTGTTTAGGGAAGTTGTCTATTTAAGTAAGTGTTACTTATTGAGTTTCACAACTCACTGCATTTTATGTCTGCTGTGTGGGCAGATATCTTATAGGTACAACAGAGGTGAGATGGTGATCTTGCTACCAGAAAGATCGAAGAACCAGGGCGAGCCGTGCACTGAAATTTTGTTAAAAACTTATGCCAAGTTTATATATTTTACATTTGTAATCCATATATATATATATATATATATATCTATTGTTGTTGTTTGTAAGTCAAGTTGTGCTTTTATTTAAGTTCATTTCATAGAAAGTATTTATAGTTGAACTATAAATTACAGATGCATAAATGAATTTATTTATACTCTTTAGTTATTATTAAAGTATTATTTTCAAAAAATGTGAATTATGAGTTCGAATACCACTTGAGAAATAAGTATATATATTGAGTGGTAGTCGAATTTGGGCGTCACAGTTGATGTGAATTTGACTATGGTGTTATGTTTACTATGACTGGTCGTATATTATTAAACAGAAATGAGGAATGTTGTCCATTTGGTAAGTGTTGTTTACTGAGTCTCGCGACTCACTGCGTTTTATGCCTTCCGTGTCGGCAGGGACTTGAGGGATTTTCTTTTTGACGAGAAGGGTAGATAACTACTTGATTCCGACTCTGACTCCTGAGATCAAAGAACCGAGGTGGCCTGCGCACGAAGATGGATTTTGGTTTAATGTCATACATGTATTTGTATTGAACAGGTTGTTGCATATTTTGCTTGTGTTAGGTTATAATTGAAATGGAATCGATTAGATTTTTTTCTTTCGTAACCATGACAGCCTTGTAAACCCTGGTTGATTTTGAAACATTCCTTCTCAACATTGTAAAGTTTTATTTCTATCAATGAATGTATATATTTTCTTTTAAATTTGTGTTTTCTATTACTATTTTTTCAAACATTATAGTGTCCGGATCTGATTATCATCCCGAGAGAATTAATATAATAACATAAGATGATAGTCAAATTCGGGTGTCACAGTCTTAGTATGACTTGACCCTATCTTGGCGTGATCCTAGTGTCACTCAATGACATCTCGATTTGATCTGAGCATGACTCAGTCCTGTCTTAGCATAATCCGAGCTTAACTCGAGCGCTTCTCGACATACTTCGAATGTGACTCGGCCGCGTCTAGGCAGGATCTAATCAGGACTCGACCGCATCTCGGTGTGATCAGAGTGTGACACAACTGTCTCTACATAATCCAAGCTTGACTTGACCTTGTCTTTGTGGGATTCCATCTAGACTGTGTATCGACGTGACTCGACCCAGTCTCAGTGAGACTTAAATGCGTCTTGTTGTTACTCGACCTCGTTTCACTATGACTCGACCCCTTCTTGGCGAGACTAGAAAAGCATCGACAGGATCAACGAGTAACTCGACAATGTCTCAATGTGAGTTGACCCAATTTTGTCGTCACTCAACCCCCTGCGTGAGGTGACCACATCTCTGTGTGACTCAACTGTGTGTCAACCACATCTTGACATGACTCGACACTGTCTCAGCTTGACTAGATCGTATCTCGACGTGAGTCGACCCTGTGTTGTCATTATTAAACTCCATCTCGATATGATTCGATCGCGTCTTGAAATGAGTCGAGCATTACGCAACCACGTCTTACTGTGATCCGAGCTTGACTCGACGACGTCTCAGCATGATCTGACTATGACTCAACCACGTTTCGGTATGATCTATTCGTAACTGAACAACTTCCTAGTGTGAATTGATTGTGACCCCACCCCGTCTTGGCATGATATAAGCATGACTCAACTAAATCTCTACGCGAGCTAAGAGTTCCACAATTGCATTTAAGTATGATCCAAGCGTGACTCGACCGCATATCGGTGTGGTCCCAGCGTGACTCAACTCTGTCGACACATGACTCGACACTTTCTTAATGTGACTCGATCGTGGCTCAATTTGATAGAGCTAACTCGACAGCCTCTTGGAGTGACTCAAATTCATCTCGATGTGACTCGACCGCATCTTAGTATGATCCCAATGTGAGTCCACAACATCTCGGTGGGATTTGAGCTTGGCTCGACCGCATCTCGGCATGATGCAAACGTGACCAAACCATGTCTTGTCGTGTATGAGTTTGAATAGACCGCATCTCAGCTTGATTTGAGCATGAATCGACTATAACTGGCAAGATTTGAGCATTACATGATCTTGTCTCGGCATGATCTGATCATTACTTGAGCACATCTCGGTGTGATTCGATATTACCGTGAATTGACCCCTTCTCATAGAGACTCGACTATGTCTCGGCAAGAGTGGATCGTGACTCGGTGTGATTTGAGAATCACTCAACCAGTCTCGACATGACTTTACAACATCTCAAAGTGGCTTGACCTGTCTCAGTGTGGCTCAATCGCTTTTCGATTGCGTGTCGGCATACCTCAACCCTGCTTTGGCGTGACTTTACCGTGCTCAGTATGATCGAACGTGACTTGTCTATATTTTGACAGGATTTGAGCTCGACATGACTGCATTTTAGAGGGATCTAAGCATGACTTGACTGTGTCTCAACTGCATCCTAGCATGATATGACAACGTCTAGACGAGATTAGAGTGAGACTCGAACGAGTCTCTGCGGGATCCGAGCGAGATGTGACTGCGTCTCGATATGATCTGAGCATGAATGGACTATGTCTCGGAGGGATCCAAGCTTGACTCGACCACGTCTCTATGCGTTGCGAGCCTGACTCAACCACAACTCGTTGCGAGCCTAACTCAAACTTCTCTCGATGCGATTTGAGCCTGACTCGACCCGTCTTGGCACGATCTTAACCTTACTCAACTGCATCCAGGCGTAGTCTGAGCCAAAACCATACGAGCCTAGCTTGACTGCGTCTCGGTGCAATCCGATACTAACTCGACCCCGTCTCATCGTGACACAATCTCGTCCTTCCTTAACACGACCCCGTCTCGTCGTGACACGACCTCGTCCTTCGTTAACACGACCATGTCTTAGGTAGTTTGTGATTGGATGTAATTGCTAAGATTTTCTCTTAGAGAAAGATTTCGATTAATATATTTCTTTTTTATCCTCAATCTTCGGATAATTTGGCATTGTATTATTGTAAGTTCTCTGTTCCGTGGGATGGGAGGGGGTAGGTTTTGCTTCTTATTTGTTAGTTCATTTCTAGTTTACATGAATTCAGGAAGATAAAGTAGTTATAAAAGCCAAGCTTGTCAATCAAGTGGGTAATTTAGGTTTTAGGTTAAATCATGGGATTTTGACTCGTTTTACTCTCTTTCAAATAGTACTCGAACCCATCTCAACGTGACTCTATATCGTCTCAGTGTAGCTGAACAGTTACTCGACAACACTCGACCCCATCTCAGCATGACTCGACCTCATCTCAGCATGACTCAACCTTGTCTCAACGTGACATGACCCTATATAGGAATGACTCGACTATATCTTAGCTTGATCTGAACTTAACCCAATTGCGTCTCGACAGAATCCAAGCTTAACTCGAATGCATCTTTGTGTGATCCGACTTGAACCCATCTGGGTGTAACTTGACTACATCTGGTATTACTCGACAATGTCTCGGCGTGACTCGACTGCAGTTTGACATGACTTGACCGCAACTAGGCATGTTTAGAGCATTCTCAACCTTATCTCGTCGTGTTACGAGCATGGCTCGACCATGTCTCCGTGTGACTCAACTGCGCCTTCGTATAACTCGACCGCTTCTTGACCGTGTCATGGCATGAATCGACCTTGTATCTGTGCAACTCGATCATTTTTTGTCATAACTCAACCTCGTACGGGAATGACCCGATCCCATCTCGCCATGACTTGACCCTGTCTAGGCGTGATTCGAGTGTGGCTCGACCAAATATTGAAGTGATTCCCGTCGCAGAATCACTACACCATTTCTTGGCATAACACGACATTGTCTTGATGTGACTTGACTTCCTCTCGACCATATCTCATCATGACTCAAACACATCTAGGTGTTACTTGAACGCATCTCGGTGTGAATTGACCGTGTCTCGTCCTGACTCGACCTCATCTCTTTGTAACTCAACCTCGTCTTGTGTTATCCAAGAGTCACTCGATCGAATCTCAACTTCTACTCGGCAAGATAGCAGCGTGGCTCGACCGTGTCTTAGGGTGATCTGAGTGTGACATGATATAGTACTATGTGATCTAAGCCTAACTCAACTGCGTCTGGATGTGATCTGAGCTTGACACGACAATGTCATAGTTTGACTTAACATCGTTTAGGCGTGACCCCACTGCATCTTGAGATGACTTGATTCATCTCAACAACACTCAACCTATCTCACCATGACTCGATCGCGTCTCGATAAGATCCAAAGATGACTCGACCGCGTCTCGGCGTGATCCAAATTGGACTTGATCACGTATCAACAGGATCTGAGCGTAACTCAAGCACGTCTTGGTGCGATTTGAGCTTAACTCCATCGCGATTCGGCGTGATCAAATTGTGAGTCCCCAGCCTGACTCGTACTGTCTCGACATGAATCGACCCATCTCGGCGTGACTCGACTGCATCTCGACAGGACTCTCACAAGTCTCGACATATCTCTGTTGCCTCTCAGCTAGACTCGACCCCATCTAGGCAAGACTCACCACACCTCTGCTTGACTCGAATGCATCTTGGCTTGATTGGACCACATCTCGATGTGAACTAAGCTTGGCTCGACCGTATCTAGGCGTGATTATACTTGATTGCATCTTTGTGTGATCCAAGCATTACTCAAACTTGACCGTGTGACTCGACTTGGCTCAAAACCATCTTACTGTGACTTGACCGCGTCTCAACATGATTCAACCCCATCTTGCTGCGACTCGACCACGTATTCGAATGACTTCACTACATCTTGACCGTGTCCTGGCATGACTCGACCATGTCTCTTGACCCCGTCTGGGCACAACTCAACCTTGCCCTAGTGTGACTTGACTCCATCGAGGCATGATTCCATTGTCATTTGACCACATCTCAGGGTCATTCTGCCTTGTCTTGGAATTACTCGATGATGTAACTCGACCGTGTCTCCGTGTGACTCGACCGCATCTTGGTGTGACTTGACCTCGTCTTGATAACATCTCAGCATGTCTCGAACACGTCTAGGCATGACTCGACCCCTAATAATTGTGATTTGTGTCACATAATGACAGGACCTCGTCTCGACCGTGTCTCGGCGTGAGACAAACACATCTAGGCGTGATTAGACCCTGTATCTGCATTACTCAACTGCATCTCGACTGTGTAACTTGACCGTGTGTCAACGTGATTCTAGCGTAACTCGACCATGTCTAGGTTTGATCTTAACGAGCCTCGATCGCATCTCTACGGGATCTGAACATAACTCAACTGAATTTGGGAGTGATCAGAGTTTGAATTGACCACGTCTTGGCGTGCTCTAAACGTGACTCAATTGTGTTTAAACCTGATTTGATGGTGACTCAGCCATGTTTTGGTGTGATCCGAGCATGATTTGAAAGCGTCTTAGCGTGAACTGAGCGTGATTTGCCCTCATCTCTACGCGATTTGAGCATAACTCGACTGTCTCCGTATAATCTCAGCTTGGCTTGACCGCATCACCACGAGTTTCAAGGTTTGACTCAACCACGTCCTGATGGGATCCAAATGGGACTCGAGCGCGTCTGGCCGTGATCCGACCAGGACTCGACTGCGTCTTAAAGTGATCTGAGCGTGACACAACCGAATCTCAACAATGTCTGAGCTTGACTCGACTGTGTTTTAGGAGGATATGAGGTTTACTCTACTGCATGTCGACGTCATCCAAGCATGACTCAATAGCTTCTCGGCATGATCCGAGCGTGACTAGTCAAATCTTGGCGAGATGTGATAAGGACTAGACAATGCCTCGGTGTTTCTTGGCCCGGTCTCGGCGTGACTCGACCGCAGCTCAGCCTAAAACGCCTCAAAATTTTCGTAAAATTTCGTATTTTTATATGTATTAAAATAAATAAAATATTTTTCGCGATTTGTTTAAATAAATAATTGGGAGGAATAAATTGAATTTATGATTAGAGAGATTTAGAGAAATTTAGAAACAGTATGAATTTGGAAAATTAAGAAATTCAGAATTTAATATAGGTCGAGCTAAAATAAATTACGAAGCAAAGTGAACCCAAGACGACTTAAAAACTAAACTTTCCATCTGATTTCTCCACTTTCACGACCAACATTCCCCACTTCCTATTTTCCATCTTGTTTTCTTCATTCTCCACAAAACACCATCATTCTCCACTAAACACCACCCTCCTCCACTTCCATCTTCACCATCTTCCTTCAAACACCTCCATCAAACTTCCATTTCCAACTCCTCCATCAAAATTCTGAAGCAAAAAGGGTTCCAAACTTCCATTTTTACTTGAATCAAGGTAAGATTTTTCATTCTCTTTGTAAATCCCGTTTTTCTTTGGAACCTTAAATTAAAATCATCATAAATTTGTCGATTGAGCTCCGATTTGAGTAAATAAGGACTCGTCGGAAAGCTCTAAACGTCTACTATCTATTTTCCTGTGATGTTGATGTTAAAAACGTGATTTAGGTATTTGAAATCTTCTGGAAAAGTGACAACGTGTGTAGTGACGAGTTGAGGTTAGCGAAATCGGACTCTTTCGCGTGTTAGCTACTTGGGGTAAGTATATTTGCGCTATGTTTGATGTATTTTAAAAGTTAAAAGCTGGAATGTTGTATGGTGTTGAGATGGAAGCCTAGCTAGGAAAATTGTTAATGTTGGATGAAAGGAAAAGTAAGAATTAAGATGTTGGACATGAGTTTGGATTGAAGGAATTGTGAATTCAGCTAAGGGAAATTTGTTAGAAACATTAATGGAGGGTGTTGGTAAAAACGAGAAAGGAATTGGGTTAAGTTAGAAGAAGAACATTAATGAGAGGGAGAGAAAATAAAGAGAAATGAGAATATTTAAGCACATAATATAAAAATATAGTCAATTTATTTTTTTTGCATCGTTTTATGCATAAATGATTAATGTAATTCATAATTTTTTTAATAAGAAATCAAAACCACGGTGAGGGAAGTTCCCGACCAGATCGTTAAACGTTTCTTGAAAGGTAAGCAACATTAATGCAACCATTTCCTAAATTGTTTGATCTGACATTAAATATAAATGATTATTGTTGGACATGTTGTTTTGTGGTTTGTATGATTGAATTGGTATGGTTAAATATAACCTTGAATGAAAATGTGTTATGTTGGTTGTTGGTAAGATTTGAGTATGATAAATTGTTAATGTGTTTTTGGTTAGAATTGTTGATCATATGTTATGTTTATATGCTATACTTGATTATTAAAGATGTATGAGAATTATGTTGATATTGATTTTGATGGAATATTGTTAGATGTTAAGTATGGCTAGAACATATAATGATGCTTTGTGAGGCTATGCTAAGAATTGATAGAGATTGTTGTGGTTGAATTCCATATTTTGTGATATAGCATGGCATGGACATGCATGATTGTATTATATGACGATTCATATATCATGCATGCATTTTTGGGCTCATAGGGAGCATTTGATTATAATGTGGCTCCTGAGAGCGTATATATTGAGGGAGTGGTTATGGCTCTTGTGATCGTAATTTTAGTGGGTAGCATCTGACAAATGCTACACCGGGGCACAAATGGTAAAAAGCTCGAAAACACTTAGGTGCGTACGAGTGTGCCAAAGGCCAAGTAAGGGCGTCATTAAGGCCAAGTAAGGGCGTAAAATCTATGGAACACAGTACTTTATAACCACTATACTCCCGGCCAATAAGGCTAGTTTGCAAATGTCAAAATTTAAGGCCAAGTGTGGGCGTAATTGAAAAAAATGAACAATCATTGGGAAGGTGCTTTAGCATTCACTCATTCATGCCAAACGAATTGTAATATTCTTACTATGATGATTTGAAGTTTGAAGTTGTTGTATAATGATTGTTGGTATGAATGGTGAAGGATGGTATCCTATATTGTTTTCTTGAAAATTTATGATTTTTTATGAATGATTATGTTATGATGATGTTAAATTTTGAGAATTTTGTTGCTGATACATTGATGTTGATTATTGGTTAGAATGTGAATTGTACCAATTTGAATTGTGTACAATTTTAGATTGGAGAATGAAATGTGTTTTGTGATGATATTGTGTAATTTGAGTTGGATATGGTTTAGTTGGAAAAATGAATTGGTGTTGTTGTTGTTTTGAGAATTTGGCTGGAAAACAGTATAGTACGCGTGGTAGCCCGTAAGTACGCGCTGTCGTCTCGACAACGCGTACTTATGTCTGACACTGCGTTTGTGTGAGCCAACTACGCATGGTCGCTGCAACAACACGTAGTTGAGGACCATACCGCGTCTAATGGTACCCAACTACGCGTGGTCGCAGCGACAGCGCGTAATCTTTCCCACCGCGCGTAGTTGAGTCCGAACCCGCGTTCTATGCTGGTTTCCAAGTATTTTAGTTAAAGATTATACCTTATATCCTAAGTAATGAGTTATATGTGTAATATTTTGATTCATAAATAATATAATGTGATTGTAAGAGAATATTGATGATATTAATAATTGTTTGAAGATAAAATAAATTTAAGAATGGTTGTCTATGTTGGTAAATGTTGCTTATTGAGTTTTCAATAACTCACATTGCGTTTTATGCCTACCATATTCGACATTGGTAGGAATTTATAGAGAACGAATTTTGGACATCAAGATGCGAAGTTATTTTGTATGAATCGGCTAAAGAATTGAAAAACCAGGTGGGCTGTGCACTACGATGTTTGAACTCTTTTATGTAAAATGTTGTATTGGAATTAAGAGTGCATACAATCCTTTTTACTTCAATCTTTATGAAACATATTTTTGTAAAACTGGTATGGATTGAAATTAAAAGTATTGTGATGGATGTTTTCATAAGTTAGTTTTAAATTTATATTTTCTAAAATCAAAATGATTTCCAAGTTTGATTGTCATTTCTTGGGGAATAAGGAATAATAATTATGAAATGGTAGTCAAATTTAGGGTCACACGGCCTATCTCAACCGCGTCTCAATGTGTCTCGATCTCGTCTCGTAGTGAGGCAACCGTATCTCACTGTGATCCAGCGTGACTCAACTCCAGTCTCGGCGTGATTCGAGCATCACTCGACCGCGTTTCGCTCTGATCCAAGGGTGACTCGACCTTGCTATGGTATGATCTGAGCATTATTCGACTCCCTCTCGGTGTGACTCAACCCCATCTCGGTGTTAAACGACTAATTCTCAATGTGAATTGACCCATCTTGGCATGACTCGAGACCATCTCGGTGTGACTCTATCATGTCTCAACGTGACTTGATCTCATCATGCCATGACCCAACCCCGTCTTAGCATGAATCGACCGCGTCTTGACATGATACGAGTGTTTATTGAACCTGTGTCGACGTGACTCGACACGGTCGAAGTGTGACTCAATCACATCTCGCCGTGACTCGACCCCGTCTCAGTATAATCCGATCTTGTATCAGTATGACTCGGCCCATCTCGATGTTACTTGTGTTGGGTTTCCTACGTGTTTAAAACTTTTTGGTAGCGGAAAAATATAAAGAAAACACACAAGAACAACTGAGATCTCTAAGAAATCAACCACAATACATGCTATATACAATCAGTTGACATTAGGGTTACATAAAAATGTAAACTTTGAAGGAAAAATCTTACCTTTGATGATCTCCTTCTAAACCGATTGAGTTCTTTGCCAAGAACAAGGAATAGCACCTTAGAATACACTAAGGTGACCTTTCTGACACTAGAATAAACCCCAGATGTGGTTTCTCTACAGCAGTTACACACAAAATGGTCAAAACGTGTACTAGCACAAGAGCAAGAAAGATTCACCTTGTTTTTGTTAATTGGATGAGTAACTCGCGAAATAAAGAGCACCACGATGATCTCTCTATGGAACAGCCTCTTAATCTCACTTTCTCTCTTAGAACTAAATCTCTCTGAATTTAGGTGGAAGGCTCATGGCATATATAGGGTGTTTGAGGGACGACAACTCTTGTATAAAGATTAAGGGTTTTAGATGTTTTTACAAAGAGGAGTTTTGATTAATTATAAATCTTAACAATCCTAATGCCATTAGGACTTTTTTAAGTCTGTATTGAAAATAAAATACGTTTAAATAAAAAACCCCTCGTAGCCGTGACTCTTTTGTGGTAAATAAAACATTTTATTCTTTTAATTTATCCCACATTAATCTTGTCTTAATTTAAGACAAGCTTCCAAAATTTTCTCCCTTATCTTTCACTTAAGACATCATATTTAATAAATAATCTTTGTCTTAAAATCATGTAAGAAACATTATTTCTCATCCATCTTAAGCCCAATTACCAAAATTGGCCCAATTACCCAATCCGGCCTAATAGCTTGATTTAGACCTAAGGTGAAATACCGAAATTATCCTTTTAGGTTTTTCGCCATCCATGTGCAATCTGTAGGACTATTTAATAAAGGCATTGAGTTTAACAACTCATAAACCACTGACGGTCTGTAATAAGACACTATGATCATACTAAATTAAATAACTGACCAGCGTGTCAACAGCCCTACTACAATCCAAATACATCCCTTGACCTTCAATATCTTGATTCGCATAAGGCATGTCACTAACACTCTTATTTTGTGCTAAATCACTTTTCTTGATCTCTATAAGAAAATTGATAAGTTCGAATAAATGACTTAATAATTTTACTCAGGTGAGGCCACACTCTTCTCAATCTTGTCTATTAAGCGGCCAGTGATATCTTCTCTCATTTGAGAGGGTCAATCTTTTCACTTCACTCCTGCTCTTACTTATGATTCTTAGCATACCCAATCATACCCAATCATACCCATACTTGTCAACCTTTTATGGCCACATTTGGCGTATGTCAAGTACATTAAAAATCACAAGAAGACACATAGTGATTTTCAGTTTAAGGATAATATTTGACATAGCAAACAGTAATCGCTCTCCAAGTACAATGCACTACATTGCACCTATGTACTTTGCTAGATATCCCGAATATCTATGACCTGTAGAACATTATCATCTAAAAAGTACATACTAGTCTTAATTCATTTCTATTCCCATAAAAACAAGCGACTATGGATATTTACAATGTTAATCTCATAAATTCCAGGTTCTACTATCAAGGTCCTCAACCTTGATACCTCAAGTGCTTAATTAACATTCTTGGATATTTTATCAAACACATACCACATGTCAATACATGATATGATAAAATAATGCCTCATAAGTTTATTAATCAATAATAAAGTTACAAACAATGTATTGGGATAGGGCTTACACTAACAATCTCCCACTAGCACTAGTTCCAATCAGACATAACCTAAGACCAAAAGACCAACATGACGTTCATGCTTCGGCCCTGCCAGTTTCTTGGTCAGGGGATCTGGAACATTGTCTTCACTTGGAACC
>CANYCX011909412.1:0-18395 GCA_948193385.1 Breynia disticha f. nivosa | reverse complement strand
GTTTTTGCCCTTTGAAACAAGTGAGGAGAGAGAAAAAACGAGATTATGGTGTAGGTGGAAAGAGATATAAACATAAGGTATATATATATGATTCGGAAAGGACGTTTTTGCCCTCGGTTCAACATATGCCCTTCTTTCCGACTTTCTCTCTCCCGGTTTTTCCTGACTTACCCGATTTTTAAAATCACATCTCCTTCTACACTCCTCCACCAAATAAATACTTAATTTTTTTCTTGCAAAAAATTTCCTCATAATATTAATAAATATTCCTAAAAATTATAAAAATTTCCCGAAAATGGGACATTACATGTTCTCCTCTGCACTTAACAAGCAGCTCCTCTGCACTCTTCCGCCTCATCAGGACTCTATGATGCTTGTGGCGCTCCCACCACTCGTCAATGGTTAGTGGAGACATCGCCTCAACGAGGACGAATTTCTCCATCAACATCGTGGGGTCTTTGACACCGACTTCAATCTGTCCTTGCTTTGATTCCATTTGAAATTGCTTAAAAAAATTGTTATTAATGTAGAAGAGATTAAAAAGATATTAAAAAATATACATTATTAACTGTGAAGTTATTTCCAAGTTTAAACAAATATTTAATAAATTATTTCAATAGTAAAAATATAAATTAAAATGTATTAAAATTGAAAATTGAATTTTATGTAATATTTATTTTATCTATAAAGATTAAATAATATTTTAATTTACAAGTTTTTACAAAATAATATATTAATTTTTCTCTTTCATAATTATTATTTTCGTTCTTTTCTAATTCATTCACTAATTATAAATTTAGTTTCTTTATTTTTTTTTCATATTTGTTTACCTCTTTTTTTCTTTTCATTTTGTTATAGAACAAGGAAACAATAATGTAATATTTGTTTATGTTCATTCATGTTCATGTATTTATTTTATATATTTTCAAAATTTTCTTTGTTTTGAACACATATAAACATTATTTGATATTTCAATAATCACAAAATAATTTGATTATTTATAATGTTTAATTAAAATGTTATAAACATGTGCTGTTAAATGTTTGCATGTTTTTAATTTTTATTAGCATTCAATATAAATAAACATTGCACGAATATTGATGTTCAAATTATATTAATTTTTTTATGATATTTTTAAATTTAATGTTCAATAAATATTAATGAAAATAAATAAACATTATTTCATAATTAATATTCAAAATAGTATAGTTAATTGTTGTTTTTGTTTTAACTTTTGTAGATTATATTGAACATACATAAATATACATGAACATTATTTTATAGTCGATGTTAAAAATATAATATAATTATTTATTATTGCGTAACTAATCAAACATTGATAATCATATAAATGTTTCAATAAAGTTCTCCAATATTTAATATATTCTAAAAACAATATTAAAATCAAATCATTAATAATCATTAAATGTTTGATAATGTTCATTTATGTTTAAAATAATGAAATTCTACAAAAATATTTTATATATGAATGTGTATGAACATATCTCAATATTATCTGATCATTCTCTTAGTCAAAATGAGAATAAAAAAGAGAGAACAATTTTAAATTAAAGAAAAATTATAGAGGAAATTAATTCAAAATTAACGGATGAATTAAAAAAGAAATAGAAAATCTCAAATACAATTAATTTTTCTTCTAAATTATCAAATACAATTAATTAACATACACATATTAGTATTAAATTAGAGAGAGTGAAAAAAGAATTACGGGGTGAATATTTATATACATTTAAACTTACATCGAACACATTTACACAAAATATATCATTTTAACATATATAAACATAATGTTGAGCATTTTTCATAAAAAAATCTTAATAATAAATATTCTAAATAATTATATGATCATAAAACTTGCATACTGAAAGCTCATTCTCTAGATTTATTTAACTTGACTCGTTGACACTTGAAAGAAAACAGAAAAGGGATTGGATGATTTACCCAACGATGTACCCTCAAACATCTGGTGAAGGCACCCTCCTTCCTTTCAGCAACAAACAACAGACTTCCCTTATCCATCCATTAGAGAGCTCGTGAAACCACAAACAATATACTTTCGCTACCAACTCCCAAAACTTACAGACACGTGACGTGACTAACTAAACAAATTTTATCCTCACAAAATATCAACTTGCCAATGCCAGCCAGGCATTACTTATAGCATTCCAGAACCAGCATTTTCACATCATTTCGAAGACACACCAAGTCTTCTGTGCTTCAGATGTTACCAAACCATTAGATTCATATATTCAGAAATAAATGAACAACTCAAAATATAATTGAATGTCCTAACGCCTCATTCCCGTCTACCTTTGACAAAGAACTCCATGTGGACTCATAGAGTACCAAAGCTCAGAATGCCACTCATCTGTCTGGAGTAGAAACACATAAAACTTCAGACATAGTTGCTACACCAGAGCTTCTCCATCTCCAAGTAACTCAGCTAAGGCTGAAAGGAAGAGGCTTCTTCCACGACTCCCACCAAATCTGCAACTGTTCGAGCGTATTTATCCCCAAATATACTACAAGAGCAACAAAATCAACACCGCATAAAATCTATCACAAAATTGGTTGTTAGAAACCTCTGCAGAGATTGTACCAGCAAACATTCAAAGTCATGTACTTAATGGTCTTTAAATGCCACCGGCTGGCTGTGGCCCTATCTTCTTGTGTTTACATTAGCTCCTCGAAACATCACCATAAGAAAAACAGACTCCTACAAATTACAAATGATGAACTGATAATTGAGAGGGTCATCAAAAATTTCATTCATAATATCAATGGCAATGAGCTCCATACTCGATATATTGCACATACTGACAGCAGAAAACTAACAATCACATTGCTAAGAGCAAAATAAATGAATACTCATCCTCCATCCAATAAAAAAGAAAACCACATCAGTATATGTGAAATAATAAACACTCAGGTTACTTTATGAACTAAAAAGTACCAGAAAATTATGCATGCACAGCAAATTTTAAGATACTCTCTAGCTGAAACCAGAAGAGATGTTCTTTTCATGTGCAAATCATTTCAAAATGTAGTATGAAGAAAAGCAAATGAGGAAAACAGAGATAATCAGCTTTATAATAATTAACTATTGAAATTGCTTACTGCTGCAGTACAAAAACCCAAAGGACATTGCATTAGAAGACAATTGTGAAAAATCTGGTCAGTCAAATGAAAAATGTAGGAAAAGCAATGCACATCCAGGACACATAAAATCACATGATGAAATCATATAACTTACTTCAAAGTTTATTAACAGCAAAACATTGTCCTGGTAACCTAACCCACAAATATCAATACCATAATAATTATGCACAAATGCATTTCAATATGTCAAACCTACTTGTATGATTTTTCACAGTTGTAAAGCACCTAATGTTTCCTTTTCCTGAATTGAATATCTAAAATAAATATATTGCTTTATCCACATCAAGTAGCCAGCATGAAAGATAGTCATCATATCAAGTTGCCAAAACCCTAATATATAAGAAATGTCAAGATTTTAGACATTCACCCCTAATAGGGAACGTACATTTGAAATGAAGAACACAGGGATCATGCTCCAAACCCAGATTATCTTGAATAGTTAAGTGTACACCAAGTATTTAGGATCATAAATCATAAAGAAATAAGAAAATGCTCAAAACAAAGGTGTGTTTTCTAATCAGAAGAAAGAAGGGTAGGGACAAAAGCTATACATTTAAATCATGTTACATAAAATCACAATATAGTATTCCTATGAGCCATTTATGAAATCTATTTACAGTAGCTTGAGCCAAGGTTTGGGATTCCCTATTTGTAACAACCAATGTGTTTGTAGTCACCTTAATAAGAATACTTTTGAGTTGCTTTTTATAGAGTAACAAAGCACAATGGAGCACCATCAATCATCACCGAAAATTCTTACTCAGATACAAGCTAAAAGCATGATGGTGAATCCAAAGATCTTGAAGCCTCCATAACCTCAATATAATCTCCTTGACAAATAGAGCTACAACACACACATACAATATATCATTATATCATCAACCAAAGCTTAAAGAGAAAAATGGCAACAATTACAAAAATTATGCACATTCTATAAATGACAAATGTTTACCAGCTGCATCACTTTCCAGAATGAATGCATTGCAGGGATGAAATCCAGTTATTTGAAGGACCAATTTTATTGTCATGACTATGATTTGCAGTATCAACAAGCCAACCAGGTTTTACAGCACTCCTTTTTGAGGTACCCGCAGCGGCTAATGAAGCTGAAGACATGCAGGCATCATTCAAAATCTTCAAACATGTATTAGGCATTCACATCAAAATATCTTTTTGGAAAACAAACTAGTCATATTTTACTAAAGATCAACATTTTTGAACACATCTCTTATTATAATAAAGATCCTCAAAAGAATTCACTCACATTCTGGTTATCAGAGGTCAAATTTTTTTGGCAAAGATGACTTAAACTGCAGACGTGTCCCATGACCAGTAGTTTGCATTATGTCAGATGAATATAGAGCTTTGCTTCCTACCAGTATGAGTAATAACATTAATATTCCTAATTCAATTCAATTTTAATACTCCACAAAATCTCTAAGTTGGCATGCCAGGTAACAAACAGCTTGATGGAAGAAGTAAAAAAAAAATTCAAGCATTGTCGATCAGATTGCTTTGACCTTGGTGATTCTCCATATCAGTTTTCATTGTATGACTGGTACTTGGTCCAGCAACTGGCTGTAATTAAAAAAAATTGATCTTGTTATGAAAACAACAAAATCACAATGAAAAGCTATAACACATAAAATTATATTGCAAAGGCAGTAGTCCAAAATGTGTTTCAGAGAGCAGAAGAAAAAGCAAGTACAAGAGACGACAGTACTGAATGACAATCAAGGTGGAGTTATACTCTTTTGGGCCTGCTGGTACTTGATGATTGTCCAATCAAATACATAATCAAATTCATATCCTACCATGAAAGAAAAAGAAGAGAGAAATCATCGCCCATATTTCCATGCAGACTGCAGACAAATCCAAATATGCATATCAAGATTTACTAAAAAAGAAAAGAAAAAAAGAAATCTTTTAATTATAATGATAAGGGAAATAATTCTTATTTAATAGTGGTTTTTAAAAATTTTTTAATTTTATTCCTACTTTTATAAAAATGATATTACGTCACACTTAATGGTGCAATATCACTTCATATTATTTTAATTCAACTTAATAAGGTCATGATTGATAATAATATGAAAATAATGATACAGTAATCATTACATAATTAAATTATAATAATATTATAATGGTTAAAATTAAAAATTATGTAATTGTTTGATGATAATGAGATAAATTTAGATAAAATTTTCATATATATATTTATTTAATTAAACTATAATATCTTAAAAATAGATTTTCTTGTCAAAATAATGTTATTACTAATCGATTAATAAGTTTTAATTAAAAAACAACACAAAAGAAAATATTGATAAAAAAATTTATATATGCATAAGAAAAATATTTGTAAATAATTTTATATGTTATAACTCATAGTTACGAGCATTACAATGTATAATCGTTCTTACATCTGTATTTGGCGCTTTTGGTGACGTTTAGTGTCTATTGGGATATGTTTAGGTCCAAGATGACATAGGTACTCTGTGGAACTCAATTTTTAAAACAATTTATCAAATAATTCAATCATTTTTATTAAATAATACAATAATTAAATATAAATAGAGGAGAGAGAAAATAAACCTTCATATTTATACGGCCTAACTTTTATATAAATCAAAATACGACTGCAGAAACAAGGTTTAGGTTTGAAAAACATTTCAAAACCCAAAATATGAATATATACATAAATGCACAAGTAAGTACAAAAAAAAAACTGGAAGCACTCGAAAACATGGAGCTCGACCTCTGACAATATCACTATGGAATAAGATCACCATAGCTCTGGTCCAGTGGCAGCTATCTGCGTCCTGTGCATCATTTAAACAATTCAAACAAGTGGTGAGTATTTTTCAATACTCAGTAAGTTTCTTCGCACAAATTAAGTGTATCTTATGTTTATACATCTTTCCAATCAATTATGTCAACATCCGACTCATAAATCTCATTTAAAATGACGCGCAGGGATAATCAACAGTCTAGCACGAGGTTGTGCTAATATGCAGATCCTCCTCTAGGCACAGGTCATGTCGAATGAGCATGGGGGCATGCTCGTGGTCTGTTTCCAGCCATTTTCCATTTGTTTTCATCTGATTTTAGTGGCAAACAAGTCCTTTAGGTCATGTACATGTCCAACATGTTTCATACATCAAATTAATCGTGTTTACACTTTTAAACACTCATAATTTACTTGTTTGCTTCATCAAGACATGTAATTATGCTTTCATACACACTTAACCTTTCATCAATACTTAGTACATAAGAGCATAACTTTCCTACCATCAAAACTTAGTACATATCAGCAATGTTTCCATTCTAACACACATTTGCACACTTGTTTGCAACATCAATCTATATATAGCATATTATCTACAGCATACTGTAACTCATATCATCATATCTAAATCAAAGCATATACCATTCATATACTTAAAATAAACCATACATTTTTACACTAATCATACAATACTCAGATGTATTATATAAACATTCATAAATCAATTAGGAATTCAACAACAATACTAAACATGAATGCTTAATTGAGTGCATATGAATGACAATGCGATCACATGCGATATGCCTTGGGGTATTGCTTTCGTTCTTTTTATTTTCTTTTCTTTTTCTTTTCATTTCTCCCTCCATCCCAGAATGGCATCGTATCTCGTACGGCATCGAGCCCCAACTCAGAATATCATCGGTGCTAGACCGACATCAAGATCTCTTTTGGAATAATCATCAGGCCCAGCCTAGGTTATCAATCTTAGTGTCACATAATGAATGCAACACAAGTAATGAACAATGCATTAATATATCTCAAATTCAATCAAGTAAGAAATAAGCAAACACATGCTTATATACATATCACAAAGCAACACATGCTTAAACATGAACATATTATCAGCCATATGTCAATTATAACCAAAAGAGCATACTTATACACATTCAAGGTCAGAATACATCAATCCATAATAAACTCATCATCAACATGCTCATTTCATTACTTTCACATACAAACCATCAATTATCAATGAATTATTCATAATAACAACATATATATTAGCATAAATACGAAAATCTCCATAAGTAAGCATAAATGCTTATAAATGCACAATTATGTTCCCAAGAACATACTTACATACAAATCATACAAATTTAGGTTAATCTCTATTCCATTAATCATAATAACATGATTAGTAAGTGTAAAAACACTTATCTCGACTATTTTACGAAGTTGGCATTGGGCTCAACTTCGATCCACAGATCCTCTTGTACGAAATTAATCACATAAACATTCTTAACTAACAATACTCATATGGGTTTTACACTTAGAATCATCAAACCTCTTTTAAAATCATAAACCATAAGCCCACAGTAAACTTCCTTAAGAACAAATTCCTCCAATTCCAAATAAAACTAGATTTAGGTTTCTAAAACATGAAGTTAATTAAGTTCACAACAAATAATTACATGTTTTCCTAACTTAATTTCAGTCTTGAACTCATTTGATTAACAAACTTCAATTCATAGCAACTTCCTTTAACCTAACAAACCATATATATACTTAAGTTTACTTAGGACAACTTACCTTGATGATCTTGGTTATGAACTTGCTAGAAAATAAAGTTGTTTCCTCGCTCAAATACCCTCTTTTAGCTGGTTTAGGGTTTATTTTGAAGGCTAATCGGTTTGTTCTCTGTTTTCGAAAGAAGAATGAATGAAATAGTGTTTTATTTATATCAGATAAGTCAGATTCTGTTTATTTTGAAAATTTTGGAAATTCCTGGAATTTTTCAGGAGAACGGGGTCGTGTTGATGGCACAGGGTCGTGCTGAGCTTCTATTTGTGAATTTTTTTATTTTTCATTCGATTCGAGTCTGTTTTTAAGCTATTTTCATATAAATCAAGTCCAATAAATTCCAGGGTGTTGCACTATTTACAACATCCTGACAAGAGTAGATAGGTACCATGCTAATTGGGTAGTGCACGATTTTTCTAGACTATACATCAGACTATTTATTCTCTCCCTAGTGCATAGTTTTGTGCATGGTTTGGTGCATAGGATGCCTATTCTATGCACCAAACTATGCACACCTCAAAATGCTTATTTTTAAGATATTTTAAGTCAAAAAATCAAAACGTAGGATCAATGGATTCCCATGTGCAAGGTCTACAGTGCAAATTTATAGAATTAATAGTTTTGTAATCATAATGGGTATTGAAAAATTATTTTTTTAAATGATTCATTTATTTTATGAACTCTATATAATCATTTTATTTAGAAATAAGCTTCCACGATTAGTTTACACATTACTTTAATCATTGTAAGAGTCACAAGTTAAGATGATAGAATAACACGACAACTGTTTAAAAATGAAAAAAAAATTATACAAGTTTTAGTTAACTGGAAATAACTAGAAATTAAATTTCTGGCATCACAGTGAGGCCTACTAAATGTGGCATACGTCTCATTCCTCCTCTCTCAAGGTCATGACTCTCCACCTAAATACATAAAGTTTTAGGTTTTTCTCAGTATGAGTGACGTGAGTTTAGGGTTTTAATTAAGAGATAATCAACGTGCAATCCGGCTCACAAGAATCTCATCCATTTGACTGCGAATAAGGTGGTACATATTCTTCCCTGTGCTGGTACACGTTTCCAACTAATCTGTGTGCTAATTCTGTAGAGGAATAACACGTGGGATTCTTCCTTGGTGTCATAAAGGTCATTTCGGAGTATTTCGAAATGGTAGATACTTGTATTTTTCCCATATACCACACGGCCAAGAAGAGGAGCATGAAAGCTATAATCTTTCTTCTAAAGTTTCGATCTTTATGGTTGTATCTTGCAAGCCGATTGTACATGGCATGTTTTGAGTCGATTATATTTTGATCTTGGTTGTTTTCTTGTGTGTCTTGATGATTTTTTCCGCTACCAAAACGTTTTAAACACGTAGGAAAACCAAGAATGGTATCAGAGCGGTCTTAGTAGTCACCTAATGCATGTTTTAATCAATCGGTAAGAGCCTTTCGTTAAAAATTGTGGAAATTTTGATTAGGGAAGTAATTAGGATTAAGAACTGACTTAGAACAGTTTTGGTCCTAATTAATTTAATTTAAGGCTGGTCACGTGTTAGTATATTCAGTTTTCCATAAATTACAAAGCTAGTTGCGTAATTGGATGCTTAATGACTATTTGGACATAGTTTTAGATCAATTATGGCTAAAATTAATTTTTGGAAATTTGGGACTGTTTTACTACTGTAGAACGCGTGAATAGTAACAAGGATTATTGTTCAAAATTTTTTTTGAAACTAAAAATTAATAAATTCCTAAACTAGGTGTTTTTAGAAAGATTTAGTGAACTAGTGGGCTAGTTTTAAGTCTTTGGAATCTAACATGACCTAAATGGAACTTTATAAAATTTTAGGGACCAAAATGTAATTTGGAATTAGGAATTTTATGTTTGAAATTTTCGTGTGTGTATGCATTTAATTTTTATTAAATGCCATCATATAGTTTACACTTATATTATTATTTGTGTAAGATTGTAAAGGGAACTTGAGCTTATTCTAATTTTTGGCACAAAATTGATAAGTGTTGTCTTGAGGGCTTGAGTCCATTCGATCAATGAATGTTTTGGGCCTAGCCCAAGCCCATCACTGGGTTAACTCAAAGAGCCCAAAGGGACAGTTTCCTTAAAGGGCTTGGCTGGAAAACTTAAAATTGGATTTGCCATGTTTTTCGGGTTGCATTGCATTTTGTTTGAGCATGTAGGCCTCGGGCTCAGTTGAGTGTTAGAAAAACGTGTGTATGGATGAATGATTATGCATGGTGCATTCATGGGCCTTATTCTTTGGGTTTGTAAAGGCATAAGCCTATTTTTCATTTATTGGGTTTGTAAAGGCATAAGCATGTTTTCTTAGATTAGGCTAGGATAGACTTAGTATAGAAAGGAGGCCCAACCCAGACAAAGGATGTCCAGACATGGAGGAGGCCCAATAGATGAGGGAGCCCAGATGTGGAGGCACAACAAGCATGGAGGCAAGCCCATTGGAGATGGACTTGAAGCCCGAAGAGTATAGTACGTAATAGAATAAGCCTAGTTCTAGGTTTTTGGCCCATGCTTGCACGTTTACTTTTTTGCACTTAGACTTGCATGCTAGGAAACGATGATGAATGAATGCGAACAAACATAATATGCCGAATCCGCATTTGCCATGCTAAGCCGCTGAATCAAACAACTTAATCCCAAAAATATTAAGTCAAGCAAATTTCCTTCCTAGATTAACAGCTCGTCAAGGCATCGAACTTCGAAGCGTGGGCCATGCCAAAGCTAGGCACGTTAGATTTTCTTTGTGAGGCGAGGCTAAGATAGATGCCTTCTATGCCGCCATGTTAGAGTGGGGGTAGATTGGTGTCATGGTTAGCACGTTAATGGTAGGTTTGGACTTAACGTGGTTGACCCTAGGCAATTAATGGGAAGTGCCCCAGCACAAAAGTGCTAGTCCCATTAGAAACCGATAGTCATCTTTAGGGAAAAATATGATTGGATCTCAGTCCCACAAAACGTCACTAACAAGTGGATTATTTAAAGGGATATTAATCCATTGTTGAGTGGAAGATCTTTTGTTAAAATACTGCATAACTGAGCTTGATTTTGTTTTCTTTGTAGAAAATGAATCTGAATTCGAACAACTCGAATATTTTCATGTGTTCAATCCTTGAAAAGGATAAGATGAAGGGTAGGAAAGGAAAGACCAAAACGAACCCAGAGCATAAGTTGGAGGTGGTACCTCAACAAATGCCTAGGGAGGTTTTCCAATCCACTTTATAGAAAGGAAAAGAAGGAAAAACCAAGCAAGTCCATAAGCCCATGTTGGAGGTCCAACCTCAACAAAAGCCTAGGATGGTTTTTTAGCCTGTTCTTTTGGACGTTTGCTACCATTGTCAAATGAGTGGGTATTGGAAGAGAAACTGTCCAATAATATTGGGAGGGAAGAAGGATGTTGTAAGAACATCTTCTTCAGAAATCTACGTTATAGAGGTAAATCTCTCTATTTTGACATCATGGGTATTAGATACCGGATGTGGGTCTCACATTTGTTGCAATGTGAAAGGCCTACGAAATAGGAGAGTGTAACACCCCGGAATTTATACGATGAAAACTAGGAGAAAACGTCAAAAAACGGCCGAAAATTGGCCAGAAACGGCCTAGGAACGGCCATGAAACCGTTCCATAGCCGTTTGCACTCCCATAAGTTGGGAACGGCCAATGGGAACGGCCACAAGGCCGTTTCCCATGGCCTTTTGGCATGTTTTCTGGCAGCTTAAATGGTCAATGCGAATGATATGTAAATGGAATATAATCTTGTACGTGTTTCGTGTTGGAAATGACTTAAGGAAAAGAATTAATGTTTTGGTAATGTGTGAAACCTAAAGTGTATGCTATGAGCGTTCGTATGAGTTGGTGATTTTGTTTGGGCCGAGTTGGCCATATAGGTTATATATGAATATATATACATGCGAATGATGTGCTGAATCATATTTACCTAGCCATATGCACAATATGAATGTTCTGTATGAGTATGTGTTGAACGCTCTTGAATTGTAAATATGAATGAGAATTATGCCAAGTGTTGGCCATTGTGACTATGTGGATTGATATTGTGGTATGGATCGTTGTGGAACCTTCTTGTCCATATGTTTTGAGATAATTGAGATGAATTTCATGGAGTTGCATTCATACATATTGTGTTGTATTGGCATGAGCACGTGCATGTTCATGCATTGAGAAATGGAGAATATGACTCATAACTGATAAAATGGGGGATTAGCCCAATGATTTGATTGCGGGCCAGTCCCGATGATTTGATGCCGAGTGATGATAAAATGGGGGATTAGCCCAAATGAGATTTAATTCTGGGCCAGTCCCGATGACTTGATTTCGAGCGAGAGCTCGATGATTTGATGCCAGGTTTGACCCGATGATTTTAGACCCCGGGGTACATATGTGTGTGGATAATGCATGAGCATTTTCATTATCATCTCATTAGCATTCATTTGCATCAAATCATTGGGTATGATGGCCGTTCCCTCAGGCCGTTTCCACTATGGAAACATGGCTTTTGGGGGAAACGCCCATGCTGGCCGTTCCTTGGCCGTTGCCAGCCACTTTTTGGGCATTTTTCGACGAATTCACATAATTTTAACATGGTATTTTCGGGGTTTTACAGGAAATGGTCGAGTATCTTCAGAAAGAAGAATTTCAGAAAGATCATTCTACAGCCTATATATAGTTTGCAAGAAGCTGAAAGGAAACTATTACACTGAACAGCAAACTAAGCTCTCACATTCGAGTGTAACTACTGTTGTATTTCTCTTAGACTTGTTTGGTAGAACTTGAGCCGAAAATCAAGTTGAGTATTGTGAGGTAGCGTGAACCGAAAGTGAAGTGTATAAGATAATCTCAGTGATAATAGGAAGTGTTTGCCAAAATCCTATGTGAGGAACTTAGTTAGTGGAGTAGGTGTTTAATCCGAACCACTCTATATCGTGTGACATTTTATTCTTATTTCTGAAAAAATTCGAAAATCCTATTAGCTCTATTCAACCCCCCTTCTAGAGCTAATCTTAGTCCTACACGCGTATCCGTAGGCATTAAAGCATCTGGATTCGAGCAATGTTTTGCACCCGATCCTACATCAGAAATCTCGATCAACCTCTTCAAAGAGAGAACCACACGTTGGTTACTTGTGTGTAAGCAAAGTGTGTCTTCTCTTGTTTTTGGTGTGTGGAAGCATCAAGGTAAGGATGGATATTTATAGAGTGAATAATAACATTTCTACTCAATATTACACTTTAGTCTCTAAACTAAAATTGTCTCTAATTTAATCCTTCTATCAAATAAACCATAGTTAAGTCCCTTAGCTTAATTATATTTATTTAACAACACAAATTCATGGGTGGAATAAATTATTCTTTCAAAAAATTTAATAAAATAATGAATTAATATTTTTATTTTGCTAAATAATTATAATTATTTTTATAGAAAACTAATTTTCATTAAATAAATATTCATGAAAAATTGATCACTGCTCTGGACTTCTAATATTTAGTATTAATAATTTTATTTTTTGATAAATTAAATTATAATAATACTACAGGAATTTTGATTATATCAATTATATTAGAATTATATTCAAGATTCTTGTAGTACCAATGATAATTCAAAATTTTAAAAATAAAATTATAAAAACTATAAAAATAAATAAAATATTTATTAGAAATGTTATTACTGATACGTTTTGTTTAATATTATTTATTTACATAAAATTAACTAATTTTTTGTGTAAAATCCTATACAATTATATTAAATACAACAAAGTATTTTTAAATTATAGCATAAAATAATACAAATAATTATTTTATCTTGTTTAATAGTTTTGTATACAATGTATTTAAATTAATTTAAAAAAAATAAATTGTGTTTATATTACAAAATAATAAAAAAAATACCATAAAATTTATAATAATTTAAAAATATCAAATAAATAATAAAATAATATATCTTACTCGTTAAATCCTTCATATAATGCATACCCATATAATTTTATTAAATTTTTTGTTTTAATCTAGAAATCAAATAAAAACTAAGTATACCCATATAATTTTATAAAATAATTAAAATTTTAAATAAATTTATATTATAAATTTTGTTAATATTAATTTTAATTATAATTTAATAAATAAAATTTTATATAATTAATATTATAACTTTTTATTTTGATACAAATATGAGTTAATTGTATTATATTTAAATGTAATACAATTATAAGGATCAACTTCATTTTAGTATATATATTATTAGTTAGACCTACAGAGGCATCAAGGTGTCGTACACTATAAGTGTGAGTGGCATCCATTCGATCAAAAGAAAGTCTAGTATTGGTTGATCTAACCAAAGAAATGAGAGCAAAATGATATTATTTTTGAGTAAATTTTAGTTTTGTGCTAAAATGGTATTGGGATTATGTTGGATACAAAATATGATGCGAAAAGTTTAATGAGAAGCATTACCAATTGCAGTTGGATTTATACAACCATGTTGAAAAGAACTTGTGTGACTATGTCACTTGTTGTGAAATTTACCTCGAATTGATTTAGTCAAGAGGAGTCGTCTAATTTATAGACCCATAAATCTCAAAGGGAGATTTAAATTATGAGAGTGTGTCTCATATTACAAAGTTACAAAACACAAGTGTTTAGACTTGTGAGTTAGAGATGGTTGAGGTGAATTTTGGTTATTCGTATTTGTGTATTAGTAATACACGTGTGGATGGATTAAGCAACCTAGCGTGGTAAGAATAATTTATGAGTTAACTTTGAAAATGATATTTCTAGTGACTGTATTAAGAATTACTTAGTCTTCGTAATAAGTTTTGTATCCATATTTGATGATATAGAGAAAAAATGATTAAGTGTCTTACTTTATGGTAGTCCAAGTACAAGACTACAACTTGTTTACTAAGTAAGAATTTTTTTGAGTACAAGAGAGTGACTTGCAGTACAAGTTTGAGACTTGTGTTGTACAAGTGAGAGTTCTATTATGCTAAAAGGGGTATTACCCAAAGTAGACAAAACTAATCCATGAGCAAGATTAGTGGGAGTAATATTGAAGATACGTATGAAATGCTAAAGTGTTTGAATTACATTGTTAAATGATCTACAAGTAGAAATAATGTTGCACGACACTTACATAAGCTAAGAGGGTAGAGAGTAAGAAAAACTGTTTTCATGTATAAATAGTTAAAACTATTATATGAAGGGGAGTTTCAAAACGATAGATTCTATGTACTATCTATGGTTCAACTTGAAGATATATGAAGATCTTGGAAGGTAGTCATACTCGATTGCATAAAAAAGCTAATTGAACACAAGTATCATTTTGAGTCGAGAATGACTTTATTTCATAAGGAATTATGAACTTAAAGTTCTTATATAAGTTCTTTTATAAGCTAATCTCATGTGAAAGAAAATTTTCCTTGAGAATTGGTGATGTGGTAAATGTCTATGTGACATATAACATTATAAGTAAGACTATTATCTATAGTGTTATAGAGCATGTTGGCAGAAGTAACCTAATCACATAGGCGTGTTATTTGGGTTTTATCTTTGTAGATATGATGTCAAGATTAGGTAGTTATTGGGAAAACATACAATAACAAAATACCTCTTAGAAATTTTATCGTTGAATACGTTGTGATATGTTAGGTCTTATAAATTTATAAATGTGTGAGAGTGAAATTATAAATACAAATGCTATAGAAAGCTAGCCTACTATTTAATTTCTATCAAATACCAGAAGCGCAATCCTTTAAATGGCTAAAATATGGATTGAGGCAAGGTGCTTTGTGCACTGAAGACAAAAGCTTTCATTTGATGTGATTTTATAAACATACGCTCATACGTTAAGAATGCATTACAATGCAATTGAGCATAATGTGTATAAGCCAAGTAAGGGATGGAAAATGATTAAAGTAAAATTGATCTTAATTTTCCTTATGTGAGGCCTAGTAGCGCTCGAGAGGATATCTACAAGTTCCCTTCTTACTTTCATACTATTGTGAAGCATGAGTCATGGTGTTTCATTTGATTAGTTGTAAAAATAGGTTGCACTAGCTACGAGTGGGAACACATTAACTCTTTGGTTAGAGGCTATGACATATGGTGGATCGAAAATAGATGAGGAAGATTATTTTTACGATATTACTCGAGTTCATATAATGACAAACCTAAATGAATGTGTTCTTATGAGATATGTGATTAATGTGGCTAATCACTGCTTCATGCAAGATATATAATTAGTATTTATGACAAGATTTTATCAGATCAAACAAGTTGAAATCAGTACTATTGGGAAAGTAATATAGGGAATAGTAATGCTTAGCCAAGAAAAGAGAATAACGTGTAATCTTCTATTATACTTTAGCTAATTAACTACCAGAAGCTCATTTCGTTGAAGATTGCGTGCTTACATTAAAAAGAGATGGAATACAATCGTTAAATAGAGAATTTGTACTCACAATCATCATGTGCGAGTGTGACATGAAAGAATAATTTATTTTGTCCATGACATTACAGTTTGTCGAATAAACATAATTAAGTTAAAAAGAAATCGAGAATATATATATATATAAAGCGTAATTAATTAACATATAATTAATGAAATTGATAAATAAAATGAAGAGAGTTTCTGATCCCGTAATCTGTTTAATGGATAGTGTGACCCCCAAATTCGACTACCACCTTATGTTAATATATAAATCCTCTCGCGGTGATATTTGGATTTGGACATCATATTATTATTTGAAAAGAACAAGTAGAGAATACAATTTTTTTAAAAAAAATACATTCATTGCTTGAAACAAAACTTTACAAAGTTTGAGAAGGAACATTCCAAAACTAACCAGGGTTTACAACTTGATTTTGGTTATGAAAGAATAGGAATCTATTTGATCATATTTCAAGTATAACCAAACAAAAGAAAGGTATGAACTATCATGTTCAACACAATTATATGTATGACATCAAACAAAATATATCCTAGTACACAGCCTACCTCGGTTCTTTGATCTTTTGTATCGGAGTTGAAATCAAGTAACTGGTCTACCCTTTTTGTCCAAAAGAAAATTCCCTCAAGTCCCTGCCCACACGGTAGACATAAAATGCAGTGAGTCGCGAGACTCAGTAAACAACACTTACTGAAATGGACAACATTCCCTATTTCAATTTATTCACATTCATTCAATTCACAATAAACACAAGAACTCAATTAATTTCACATCATATCATCCATTAATCACATCATAATCAGACACTCAAACAGAAATTGGTTTCAAACCATAATCCATAAATAAGCATTCTCAAAAATCAGAAATTAGAGATCCACGCGTCATTAACCAGGACTATGTGTGGTGATAGACAACTACGCGTTGTCGCTACAACACCGCGTAGTTCTGGTGCAAACAAACGTGTGGTCATGGCTAAAGTATGTGTGATCACCACGAGTGCGCGTACTTAGCTGCTACCACGTGTGGATCTCTGGTTTCCTGCATGAAAATTCAGGAACCAAACCATACATTCTTACCAACACTTTCCTATCACAAATCATCATTTCCAATTCAATCATCAATCAATAAAAATTCATTTTCACCAGGATAACTATATGAATTTGTAAGATTAGGAGTTTGACACTGAACATATCCAGCACAACGACACAATGTTTAACCATACTAAACTCAACAACTATCAAACAAGTCATTCATTCTTGTTATAGCACCATTTCACTTCCAAACACATTCACAATTCATATCAACTTATCATTTTCATAATCTGCCACAGATGGCATCAATTCCCTTATTCAAGCAACCAATATAAACATTTCAGACATATGCTCATGTAATCACATTAGATGCAACATATTGAATGCAAATGCATGACCTCTAATGCATGTCTTAATGTGATCACTCATGATCCTAAACATTAATTTTAATTTATGCCCTTTCTTGGCCATTATTATTGACGTTTGCAAATGGGCCTCATTGGCTGGGAGTATTTGTTATAAAGTACTATGGACCATAGATTTTACACCCTTACTTGGCCTGTATATCGCCCTTACTTGGCCTGGCACACCCGAACACTTTTAAGTACACTGAGTCTTCCATTGCGCCACGGTATAGTATGTGATATATACTAACCACAATTATGCTCCCAAAAGCCATAACCACTCCCTCATTTCAATGCTCATTTAGAGCTATCATTTTACTTTCATTTTTGCTTCATAAAAGCTCAATATGCATGAATATCATATACAATATCCATATAACCAAATCATGCGTCAATATAAGTTCATGTCATGTTATACATCTGAGGATGCATTCAACCACAAGAATTTTCAACAAAATATCACCAATTCATTAAACATAGCTAATGAACATATACACACAAGTCGTCAACTCATTTGTTTCCTCTTTCAAAAACACTACCAACATAAGCAATTACAACTGGTGTCTACTATTTTCAACATATAGCGCAAGTGTACGCACCAAGTAGTATAAAACGAGTTTTTAGACCCGAGTATCGAACCCCAAGGAAAGTTGTCATACATACTAGCAACATTTTCAATCAATTATCTAACTAGATGGA
>CANYCX011909293.1:0-12818 GCA_948193385.1 Breynia disticha f. nivosa | reverse complement strand
AAGTAAAGAATTAGAATTAATTGATGTTATTGAATCAATCAAAATAGCATGAGATAAGTATTGATCAAAGTGGAATGTTATTTATGAAATGAGGTTTTGATCATTGAATGTGTATGAAGTGGAATGTCTCATGTTTGTATCCTGTTTGAAGGGCTAAAGTATGTGTTTGTTTGGTAAAATGGTGTTTATGAAGTTAAGAATTGATTTGGTATAAATGTTTAAGTGTTTGGGTTGCAAAATTTTGATTCTAGAAGGTCCAAATCGTGTTTTGGGTTGATAGTGTAATAGTGTATGTACATTGGTATAAACCGTTTCAATTTGGAGGAATTCCAGAATGTCCAAACGGTTTGACGAACGGTTTAGGGAAGTCGGGTTGCCAAACCGTTTGGCACTATTCACATCACTATTTACAGCATACAAAATGTGTCTAAATGTGTCTAAATGAATCCGATTGCTTGAATATGAGTATATTGACTTTATTGGTTATTCTTATGATGTAAAATGACACTTATACAAGTTGTATAAATGTATAAAAGCTATGGAAAGTTGTCTATATCGGTAAGTGTTGCTTACTGAGTGTCAAAACTCATTTTCGTTTTATGCTTGTCATATTCAATATTGGTAGGAAACTAGAGGGGACAAATTTTGGACATAAAGGTGCGAAGTTTTATAGTACGACTCAGCTAGAAGATTGAAGGACCAAGGTGGGATGCGCACTATGGTGTTTTGACTTTTTCATGTAAAATTTTGTATTACTTCAATCTTCATAAAACATATTTCGGTAAACCTTGGATGGGTTGAATTTGAAGTAATGTAATGTAAGATTTTATAAATTTGTTTCAAATTGATATTTTCAAAAATCAAAATGATTTCTAAGTTTGGATACTATTTCTTGAGGAGAGAGAAATAATTATTTATGGAAATGGTAGTCAAATTTGGGGGTTACATTTAGTGGTATCAAGAAATGGTAGTCAAATTTAGGGGTCACAGTTTGCCTACCTGTTTCAGCTTTCTATTCGCGTGAAATTAACTTCTTGTCTGTATCTAAAACGGTTTGGCAAACGGTTTGGTCAGAATGTTTCCCAGACCGTTTGACACTGTCTTGACGACATTTTTACGCATATTTTTGTTAAAACTTTCGGGGCGTTACATGTATACTTACTATCAAATATCTATCTACTCATAATCAACATGGTGTATTCTTCAATTTATCTAATTCATTCTTAATTATGTTAATCTTTTCATTAAGTTTATGGTTTTAGGATGGAAATGTTACAAAATTAAGACTAGGGTACTTTGACTTAGTGGGTTCATTCCTACGAAACACAAGGACATTGGATGTCAGTTAAAAGTCATGGATACATGTCTAGGATATGGTATTTGCATTAGATCTGCAAATGAAAGTACTACATGGTTGTAAGTCATAAGTGGTTCTCATATGCAAGCCTTAAGTCGAAGTTCTTAGATCAGAAATTCCTATGAAACTCTAGATGCAAAAGAACATTGTTTTTTCGTTGCATATGACATGATAAATCATAAGGATATCCTAATAAAGCTTAACCTAATGGGAAATTAGCACCAAATCAAGTGAAACAAAACTTTATCGAACTTAAACAGACATTCTGTCGAACAATTGAGAGATAATAATTCACAATCTCAAAACCAACCAAAAATTACTCAATAGCTTCAAAATTATATTCACCAAAGACCATCCAGCAACAAATGAATCAATTCCTGTCATCAACCAACTTATATAACAATGATCATACTAACATTCCAATAACAAACTAAAATCATATCCTTAAAACCTCATCAACAACAAAACAAAACAACCAGACAAATCAAAATTAGAACTTACGAACAACAACCCTCAATCCAAACTAAAATGACATTGTTTTTCCATTGTGTATGACATGATAAATCATAAGGAAATCCTAACAAAGCTCAACCAAATGAGAAATTGACACCAAATCAAAGATGTAAACCAAGAGAAAACCTCACAAGTTTGTGTGAGTAAACAAAAAACATTGATTAATATGAAGAAGATGATGTAATGAGCATTAAGTTCTGAATTTTGACGAAAAATCAAGTAAAACAAAACTTTATCGAAGTCAAACAAACAATATGTCAAACACCTAAGAGACAATAATTCTCAATCTCAAAACCAACCAAAAATTACTCAATAAATTCCAAATTATAATCACCAAAGACTATCTAGCAACAAATAAATCAATTCCTATCATCAACCATCTCATATAACAATGATCAGAATAATATTCCAATAACAAACTGAAATGATCTCCCTAAAACCTCATCAATAACGAAACAAAACAAAACAATCGAACAAATTGAAATCAGAACTCACGAACAACAACCCTCAATCCAAACTCAAACAATATCTATTACCACTACCCATGCCCTAAACTAACAAAAATAACAAATCTCCAAACAAATCATACCCATATACCTTTATATACTCCTAAAATGGTGATGGAAGCAAACTTGCACATCATTCTTATGAATCACCACTGCAGACTTAGCCTTTGTTTGGATGGATGGAATTGAATAGAAAGGAAAGGAATTTTAAGTAAAAGAAAAGAATTGAAAAGAATAGAAGAGAAATGTTATTTATTTTCTCATGTTTGGTAGTTTTATTAAGAATACAATGGAAAGTTCATTTCCATCCCGAAATAATATAAACAGAATAAGTAAATTTATCATAATTCCCCTACAATTGAGAAAACAAATAAATAATTATACACCTTATTTATTTGACCTTTTTTTCCTTGTATAAAAAGGAACTTTTTCTTCAATTTTCATGGCAACCTTGACGCTCGATGTTAATGTTTATGTGGAAACATATGATGCTAAGGTTTCTGTGAAAGTGTTGTTGCTAAAAATAGACTGCAAATCATCGGCTCTACTAGCAATCCAGGAGACAAAGAGTAATACCTTCAGAAATTCAATCTCCCTGAGAGCAAAGCTTCATTTTTTTTCTTCATCTCCTAGTATTCTTTCCCTCAAATGAAATGCAAACAAATCATATTTACATTCAAGAAAACCAAGAAAACCAATCAGAAAACTCTTCTAACAGCAACAACAGCTGAAAAAATGATCAGCAATACCAAACGGAGCCAAATTAAGAAGCACAAATAATAGCATGGCTGCAACAAAAGAGCCAATAAAGTAGCAGAGATTTTAAAACACTGGCGGTTATCATATGTTTATCTCTCGACTCCTTAAGCCTAACATTGCAAATAGATAATCACAGCCAAGATCTTTAGAACACTGGAGTTCATCACACAAATATAAAAAATATAACTTGTGCAAATGATTTTTTTATATAATTATAAACTATACATATATTCTAACTTACGTGCAAGATAACTATACAAAATGTTAAAAGTATTTGTACAAAATATTAGACAACTCATTTGTCTTACTATCTAATTAGCAAGGTTTTACTCTCAAACTTGCACAAAATATGATAGAACAAAATATGACTAACAAGATAATTTTCCAAAAAACATACATGTTTTTCTAACTTAATTTCTTTCCTATTCATCGTAACTACGTTTCATCAAATGTAACAAGTAATCCTTGTGCTCATGTTCAGGGCAGCAAAAGAATTTCCTCATCCTTGTTATATTTGCTGTGATAAAATCATAAGCATCAAAGTGAAAATCAGCATCAAGTCCTATCTTTACCAACTCATCATATACTTCATTCTTTGAATAAACACGTTGTCTTGTTCTTTCAGCAATAGCATTTTTGGCCTTGAGAGCCTCTGCAACTTGTTCAATAGATTCCTTGATTGCGTTTACCTCTTTTGTGGCAACACTCTTTCTTTTTTTCTTCTTTGGAGAATTTATCTCACATTGGTTTGTTGCTTGACTTTCATTTACATGTGTAGAATCAAAGTTTTCCAACCGAATGCCATCTGAAGCCAACATTTGATCAATATCCTCAATAGTATTGAAATCAATAGGTGATTCAGTAGTACTTCCTTGACCTTTGTTACGCAACCAACATCGTGTTTTCTCCTTTGCTGGTTTAGCACTACCACCAGTTGCTCTATCCTTCCCATACAAGAACAGTAATTGATCATAATGATTAATTTCAAATGACATCCACTTTTTAGCACTTGGCTTTGCCTACAAGATTCAACATGAAAACGATTAGTTAAACTATATATTATAATCAATAAGAAGTATAATAAAGAAAATTCAAAACCTTAATTAATTCTTCCCACACTTTAGGCTCTGCATCAAACATCTTTGTTATTGGACTCCATGCAATCCCACTAGAGTGTTTGAAAAGATCATAACACTCATTGAAGTTACTCTTTAATGACTTGATTCAATTTATATTGTTTTGTCTTATTATGAATTTCCCACCCATCGTATAAAAACAAAAGGAGAAATATAATTTATATCAAATATATTGTAAATATTAAAACAATTAAAAGAAAAAGAGTTGGACTTTACCTTTTGGTTATGTTGGAGAAAAACGTGATGGTGAAGGAGATGGAGGAGAATGGAGAAAGAGAGAGGAATAATGGGTCTTTCTAGTGTTATATAGAATGAAGATATTTTAGTCTTTAAAAATATTGTTTTGTCTTATTATGAATTTCCTACCCTTTCTCACCAATTTGGTAGGAAATATTGTTGGTGGAAAATAAGAAGAGTGGAATTCAAATTTCCCTTTGTTTCCCTTCTCTTAAATTTTTTACTACCTATCCAAACAACCACATGATAGGAAATTTATTTTCTTTTCTTTTCCTTTCCATTGAATTCCATCAATCCAAACAAAGCATTAGGGTCATCTTTAACCTTTGGAGGGGCTAAAGGAGATGGAGAACTCTCAATCCTCATCTTAGCTCTCAGATGATTAATACTCTGCTCCAATTCATCTATCCTTCCGCCCATTTCATCAATTGTCATGATGATAGAATCAAACATTGTCTAGAACCTAGATTGCATCTGCTGAAGCAGATTTTGCACAAAAACAGTCATATAAGCAGTGCTCTATTTGGGATGTTCAGTATCATGCCCATCCATTTGGAAAAGTTAATAAGGTGAGAGTTGTGAGGGTTAGATCGGGAAGAAGGTTGAAGAGAGAGAGGTGGTAAAAGTAAGAAAGGGAGGTAAAGAAGGAAGTAAATAGATAGATTGGAAATGAGAAAGTGAATAGGAGTTGTCATGAATGAGTAAAAATGTTTTGACTGTCTGAAAGGGATGTTATCGATAGTGAAACAAAAATCTATAGACGACAACCTAGAGTTTTCTGTTTTTCCTTTAAAAAGAAATGGGAAGAAGAGTGGGTTTTATGATGTTTGCTTAAGAGAATTGCTCTGATACCAAACTTTACTTCTAAAATTTAACAAATTTAATTTGAATTTTAACCTCTAATAAAAAATAATAGTATTTATAGAAGAAAAAGAGAAATATAAAAAGTTGGCTCGATGGGAACCGACAATTCTAATGCTTTATAGCCAATGAAACTACCGGTTCTGACTACGTCAGTTCAAAGATTCTAGATCTGGTTTTACACGTCTAATGACTAAATGGATAATGTTATATTGTATCTATATGGAATAATTATACAAATACCATGTTTTAAATAATTGTATACAATCTTAACATTCAATTTATAATTTACCAATTTTTTTTTAAACTAGTCTTTTATGTTTTTGAAAAAAACCACTCATTATCACTTCAACAACTTCTATAATTGTTATTAAAAAAATTTGTTTAATGGACTTTGTATCCATGTAAAAAGGAATTATTACATGAAGAGTCACTTTGTAATTAAGGTATTCAATTTTAACATTCATTTTCAAATATACCATATTTTTATAATTCTTCTTCCCATGTAAAAAATCCCATGTAAAAATCCCTATCTATATTGTGGTAATTATCCCCAGTGTCCTTTTTAAGTTTCTTATTGTAAAAATAGCATGTAAGTTTGGCTAATTATAAATATAATCATTTTTAAAATTCATATTATAAAAATAATATTTTTAAGTTTTGATATTGAAGTTTTAGCCAATTTCAATATATCACTCCTATTTCTATGTGCATTATGTGAACTTGATCATGTGAACTTCTGCGAACCTTAGAACGTTTGAGATGTGATTGAGTATGTTTTTTGTAAACTTGATCATGTGAACCTCTGTGAACCTTAAAACATGTGCTTTAATGAGTATTTTTTTTAAACTTGATCATGTGAACCTCTGTGAACCTTAGAACATGTGTTTAAGTTCATTATATGTTTTGTGAACTTGAGCATGTGAACTTATGTGAACTTTAGAAAGTGTGTAAAGTGATTTAGTATATATTTTGTGAACTTGATCATGTGCACCTCTGTGAACCTTAGAATGTGTGCTCAAATACATATATATTTTTTATGTGAACTTGATCATGTGAACCTTTGTGAACTTTGTAAAACAAATACATTAAGATCTCATCTCGATTTAAAGATTTTAAAAAATAGTTGATTATAAAATTTTGATAGAAAATTGATATAAAACTATAATCAATAAGAATAATTTCATTTGATTTCATACTTGGGTTAAAACACAATATCTGATTTCTCCAAACATGATTCACAATCAATTTCCTTTGATTTTCCCAAAAAAAAGTAATTTTAAGGTTAGTTTTTATCTCTGCAATTGATGGTTGTGTTGAATGAGTGATGATTTTCGATAGAGATTTTCTGTTATTAAGATTTTGTTAGATGTAGAAGTTTAATTTTGAGAGAGATTTTAGGAAGAATAAAATCACATTATAAGGGAGAATCTGTTTGTTATCGAAAATGACTATTTTTTAAATATGAAATGTTTAAATTTTCATGTAGCAATTCAGTAAAATTATTAGTTATTTTCTCAATATAAAAACATCAGATAATTACGCTTTTATGTAGTATTGAGTTTTTAATTATGAAAATGTCAGCCTATGTTTGTTCAATTTTATTTTTGTAGGAAACAAGTTCGTCAATTTTAAAAATGCCTAGTAGACACGTGGCCTGCAAACCAATCACTTCTATATTTCCATTAACAACTTTCCTCCACCCTACGCATAAAACAATTTTCCTCCTCTTAAATTCCCTTCAAATACTCAAAAGACAATTCTGATTTTCATTTTTTCCTCTCATCCTTTCTTCATCTGATTTCTAAATCACAAAACTATATATATCTTTCTTGCTTTTCTTTATTATCCATTGAGTTTTTTATTTTCTCCTCAATTCACCATGTCCTTCTCTGTTACTATCGCTGAGAAAGCTGAACGATCTGATGAGATGGTAGAGGCAAAGAATAAGGTGTCAAAACTTGAGGTGAAACTAACTACCCAGGAACAACACTTTGTTTTCGTTGGGTACAGGAACGACACCTTATTTTCGTTGGGTACAGGAACACATTTTGAATTGGATATGAGCAATCTAGGCAATCAGATTTAGGTAAAATAGGAAGAAGAAAATAAAACCAGCAACAGCGGAGCTCTCAATACGAGAGAGAGAGAAAAAGAGCCTTAGTAGGGTTAAAGTATCAAAATCAATAGTACCATCCAGCATATACAGGTATATATACGGTTGTACATCTGACACACCCATTCATCATAGGCCACGTGTCCACTATCACTTATTAGTCATATACAATAAAAAATACAACATACAACGACAGTTATACTAATATACCAACATCCCCTCCTCAAGTTGAACCTGGGAGAATGTGCAACTTGGAAAGTATGCTAGTAAAAATAGGACCTGGTAAACACTTAGTGAAAATGTCTGCCAAGTTCTGTTTAGAAGGACAGAAAATAGGCTTGATGAAACCAGCTGTGGTGTGATGGCGAACAAGGTGGCAATCTATCTCGATGTGTTTGGTGCGTTCATAAAACACCGGATTGTTAGCAATGTGAATAGCGGCTTGACTGTCACACCAGAAAGGAATAGGCAAAACAGCAGGAACCTGGAAATTTTGCAACACATAAGAGATCCATAAAGTTTCACAAATGCCAGAAGCCATACTCCGATATCTGCCTCAGCAGAGGAACGGGAAATGGTGGTCTGCTTCTTCGATTTCCAGGAGATAAGGTTATCTCCCAGAAAAATACAGTAACCAGAAATGGAACACCGACAATCATGGCACTTGGCCTAGTCTGCATCAGTATAAGTCATCATAACAGAAGTAGAAGAAGAGGCATAGAACAAACCATAATTCAGAGTGCCCTTGAGATAACGCAACACATGCAAAACCCCCAACCAATGAGTAGTTCGAGGAGCATTAACGAATTGGCTGAGAGTGTTAACTGCATAACAGAGATCAGGGCGTGTAAAATTCAAATACAACAGTTTACCAAGTAAGCGCCAATACTTCTCGGGATCAGGAAAAAAATCCCCATCAGAAGAATGCAAGACGGTACCCCCAGGCAATGATAAATCCTCCGGCTTGCACCCTGTCAAACCTGCTTCAACCAAAAGATCAAGGGTGTATTTACGTTGTGACATATAGGTACCATGAACAGAACGATAAATCTCCACACCCAAAAAATAATGAACTGGGCCTAAATCCTTAATGGTAAATGTATCATGAAGAAACCGTTTGAGGGCAGTAATCTGAGGAAGATCAGAAACTATGATGAGAACATCATCCACATACACCACAAGAGCCAAAAAATCAGTACCTGTATACCAAAAAAATAGGAAATGATCATAACCTGATTACTGTAAACCATAATCGAGTAATTTTGAACAGAATTCTTGATTCCATTCACGAGAGGCCTGCTTAAGCCCATACAAAGAACGATGAAAACGACAAACCTGACCCGGCTTGCCCTTGCAATAACCTGGAGGCATTTTCATATAGATTTCTTGATTCAAGTAACCATGGAGGAAAGCATTATTAATGTCTACCTAGTGAAGGGGGCATTGATTAACAGTGGCAAAGTGTATCAAGATCCGTATAGTAGGCCACTTAGCTACAGGGGAAAAACTTTCATGATAGTCAATCCCAGGCAGCTGAGTGAAACCTTGAGTGACAAGGCGAGACTTAGCCTTATGAAAAGTGCCATCAGAATGGTACTTCACCTTATACTTCCAAACACATCCAATCACATTCTTCCCTGCAGGAAGATCAACCAAAGTCCAAGTATGGTTTTTCTTAAGAGCATCAAGCTCTTCTTGTATAGAAGCAACCCATAGTGAATCTTTACTAGCCTAGACATAGGTACTTGGACAATGAAGTGCTGTCACAGATTCAAGAAGATTGATGTGTTTTATAGTAGGATGTACTACAGAATGAGAAGGCAAACATGGCAAAGGGTATTGAGTGTTGCGCTCTATGCTACGGGAAGGAGTGACGTGAATGGAATGTGTAATACAAGTGACATAATCAGAAAGCCATGCAGAAGGTCGTTTAGGACGGGTGCTGACAGAAGGAACATGTGTGGGAATAGGAATAGAAGGAGTCACAACTGGAGAATGTATTGAATTAGAAGGCGCATAAAAAAGGACTTCATCATATGCTGCCGAGGGATGTGATAGTGCATCAGGGGAAGGAACATCATCATGTGCAATACGGGTATCAGTAGTGGGAGTAGGAGCATCATTTACCCTGGACACTGTATCGGGAAGAGATGGTGCAGGCTCACTGTTTTCACCAGCAAAATTGGGCATAAACAGTGGCACATGAAATGAATCAGATGAACTGTCAGTAGAATGAAAAGGAAAAGTGTCCTAAAAAAATCTAACATCCCTTGAAGTATATACTGTGTGGGCCTCAAGATCGTAGAGTTTGTAGGATTTTTCCCCCAGTACAAACCCTAAGAAAACAGCCTTCTTTGCTCTAGCACTGAATTTGTCTAAGTGAGGGGTAGTGTTTGTAGAGTAACAAAGACAACCAAACACCTTCAGTCTGGAATAATCAGGAGGTTGATTATACAGTTTTTCATAAGGGGATTTCCACAGCAATAATTTTGTGGGAAGACGATTAATGATGTATGTAGCAAACAATATACTCTCTTTCCAAAATTTCTTAGGTAGTTAGGACTGAAACATCAGAGCTCTGGCAACAGCCATAAGATGTCTATGTTTACGCTCTACTAGGCCATTTTTTTGTGGAGTGTAAACACAGGAACGTTAGTGTAATATCCCCAGACTTTGAAAAAAAGATGTGACATGGGTATTGACAAATCCAGTGCCGTTATCCGAACGGATAGTCTGAATGGTAAATGGAAAATGGTTATGTATATAACGGATAAAAATGGCCAAGGTGGTATGGACATGTTTCTTATCAGGTAACAGATAAGTCCAAAGAGAACGAGTATGATCATAAAAAATGGTGAGAAAATATTGTAAGTTATTGTAGGTCTGTGTCTTAAAGGGTCCCCAAAGATCAATGTGAAGTAGCTGGAAAGGGTGTGTAGTAGTAGTAGTGCTGACAGGGAAAGGCAGGCGAGATTGTTTCGCCTTGGCACAGATATCACAGGGTTGAGATGTACAGTCTGTATAGTTACAATGTATGTGTTTAAGTACTTCATCAGAAGGGTGTCCCAGCCTATTATGCCATAAGGAAAAATCTGAAGTTTTATTCATCAAAGTATGTACAAACTGTTTATTAGTGCCAGTTGCAACATGTACGTCACTTTTATTTGTATCTTCTAATTGTAAACAATACAAATTCCCAGTTGTTATACCCTTTCCAACAATTTGATTAGTCAAGAGGTCCTGCAAATGACAAACATGAGGTAGAAAAATGACTTTGAGATTGTTTGTGTGTATAAGTTGTGACACAGAGATAAGGTTTCGATGAAAAGTGGGTGTGAATAATGTATTATGCAGAGTCAGTCTTGAGGACAAGGTAACTGACCCTGATTGAGTGACTAGCATGGAAGACCCGTCAGGAAAATACAATGAAATAGTTCCAGACAATGTAGTAAGGGAATGAAACAAAACAGGATCACAACACATGTGACTAGTAGCACCTGTATCTATTATCCAGTCACTAGATAGTGCTTTCACCATGTTACAGGAATGTAAAGAAGCAGTATGAGAGGTACCTGCAAAGTCTGCATCTGAGTGTACAAAATGAACACTTTGTTTACGTGGCACAGCTCTAGCTCCAGCTTGGCCAAACTGATTCATAAACCTGGTGAATTCCTGTGTAAACAATGGCAATGTCAGATTTCATAGATGCTTTATCATCATACATATGCACGCTATCAATGGGTGCATCTAGTGTATCAGTGGAAACATTGTGAGCAGAGGGTGTGTTTGAATTAAACTTCCTCTTATCCTTCATTTTTGCTTTATACCATTCTGGTTCCCCATTCAACTTAAAGCATGTTTCTCGTGTATGATTCTCCTTCTTACAAAAATCACAATAACGTTGTCCCTTATCCTTTTTGTTGGTTACAGGGTAGTGATTACCACTCTACCCTCCAACATAGTCATGAGAACTTGTCGCATGCTTTACATAATGTGCACTTTGGTCAATTGGTGCAGTAGAGATGTCCACTTGCTTCTCAACTCGTAAGACCATGGAGAAGGTCTTAGAAATTGAAGGCAAGGGATCCAATAAAAGTATCTGGCTTCGAGTAGTCTCATAAGAATCATTCAATCCCAACAGAAACTGAATAAATCGGTATCTGTTTTCTGCCTCAGTAATTCGTTTGCCTACAAAACATGTACATCCTGTGCACGTACAAGTGGGTACAGGTAAAACATCCTAAATCTAACTATCGTATTAATTACGTAAAATTTAAAACTTTTCTTAACATTCATATCTCTCACATTTTCATCATGTTTTCCTTAACTTTAAATTACGTGAAGTAATTTCATACCAATAGGTTGGATATTTCCAAACTTTATTATTCCGTTATATTCTCAGAATACCAATCGTATTAGTTAACACATCTATGGATTAAGCTTTGTCTTATGCTAATACGCCCATTATTCTTTAATTAGCAAGTCCATACTTTACGTAGAACTGCTATATAACGGCTATAATATGGATATCCCATAACCTATTGCAATCCCCCTGCAAATCAAATTCGCATTTATAAAGCTCTCATACACAATTTCATATCAACCAACATGCAACTCAGGCATTAGATCTTTCATCAGATCTCTATCAACAAGCCACCTCATATATATATATAACACTATAAAAACATACTGTAACTATCAAACTATAGACAACATCAAGTCGTTTACTATCAGTCTCAACGTATAATATACAAACTATATAAAAACATCATAACATATCAACCATGTATGCAAAATGTCCTAATGGCATCAGCTGAAGAGAGAGAAGTAGATCGGGTAACAGCTATCCAACCTGTAGAAAAAAGGAACGCTGCCTCTGCTAGAAAACAGGTCTACTCCTACTAAACTCTGTACCTGAAACAAGCATCGCAGTTGTATGAGTTGCGGTCTCAGTGAGTAATCTTTAATTCATTTTACGATATTTCATAAACAGTCATATAGGTGTGAACTAAACTTTCTAGTCAGTCTCGTTTCGTAAATTACTCGTAATGCACATCAATAAATCTCATTTCATATTTATGTATTCTTCATCCTTTTCTTTTTCCTTTGTATTTTCTTTTATCTGTAACAGTTATTTTCCGGTAAACCCTTCTTTTAAACTTATATTGTTTTCAGTTCATATACGTTCGAGTTGAACGTTCTTGTTCATAATAAATCCTAACTTCCGTCTCCCTATTAGTTTTGAAAACATGGTTTTCCACCTCCTTTTCATTTGGACCTAACTTCCGTCTCCCTACTTCGGTCTCCGAATGATCGATCATTTATCACCTTTC
>CANYCX011909084.1:0-14699 GCA_948193385.1 Breynia disticha f. nivosa | reverse complement strand
ATAGCAAGACAGGTGTCAACAGTAAAACAGTTACAGAACTTGGCGAAAATGACCGTTGCTAGGGAAAGACCACGTGTTGCGGGAATGTCGGCTACGTCACCAAAACGTGGTAACAAGCGCGAGCGGTTACCAAAGCGGGAGAAAAGGAATTTGAAAGATGTTTGTCATCCCCCACGTTCTAGAGCGGTTATGGTATACACAAAGGGGAGGACAGTTGTGGTATCATCGTGGGTAACTGTCCAACCGTCCAGGAGGATAGATGGTTGTTTGTGTGGAGAATATAAATAGGAACAGGAAAGAAAAAAGGGGTCTCTCTCAACTTCTGCTTAACATCAATTAGTTTTTGTTTTCAGTTTTACTCTCTTTCTTAGGCGTAGTGTAGTTGTAGTCTAGTCACCGTTATTGGATTTCCAGATTGTAAGAAAGCCGAAGGGAGTCTTGAAACTTCAAGAATGTCTTCTGATGCGTCTTCTGTAAGTGTGATTTATGGTTTTTCCTTTTAGTTCAATGCAAATGGATCTTCCGTTTCATTTTGTGCATGGATTCATGTGAGTGGAGTAACGTAATTCATTTGTTGTTATTTCCTGTCTTTTACACATAGCTCTGTTATTAAATTCAAATTGGTAAACTCGATTCCATTCGGAAAGTCCTGAAAGTTGTTTCAGGCAAACGAACCAACTGCACCTTTTGATTTAACATTCGCACATTCGCGCATTCGCGAGAAGCCTGTGCCAGAATAGGCCGAACAAAGAGCCAAAGAGATCACATGCAATGACAAGTCAGTCATCTTGTGAAGCGTCCAGTGTAAGGGTTCTACTATAATCATATTGTCTTAATTAATGTAGATTAATTCCAGCATTTTACTTTTATGCACATTTAATTTATTTATTACTTTTGCACTTAAGAGTAGGGTAACGTAACTTAATTTTAATTTTAATCCACACAATAGAAGTAATAAGTCTTTAAGGCAATACAAACCCACGTGCAAATACTTTATGCTTGTGCGCAAATTATCTTAACGCGAGTCCCTCTCGCAAAGCGAATTTTAAGGCGACCAAAAATTGGTGTAAATGTTTAATTGGAAAATCATGCCAAGAAGCTTCAATCAGAATAATTTTGGATGAAGAGATATTAATCTGTTCGTGTAAGTAAGAACTATACATTTTCAATCCAACTTTATAGCAGTAGGAGGAGAGATTCTTTAAATTGCATACATTTTCTTGAACTCATTGTTTAAAATCTCAGTATCCGACATTACAGATATAGAAAACGATCGAGACCTACTTCCAAGTGATGATCTTCGTATGCTTCTAATGTTAGAAGCCTCAATCCGATGTTGAATTACCCAGTAACACATAGTTCCCAACGTTGTAACCATTATACTTGCTCCTATAATTGTCACACCAATTGCTAGCCATTTTTCACGTTCTCCAACAACAATAAATGATAGCGCCAAGAATGCTACTGATATTAGTGCACAAGCTATCCACATTAACTTGTTAATTATGGCCATCATTTGCTTCTTTGCTTTGCTTTCTATCACCACAACTGAGGTCTGAACAACCACGACAGCCAGTGATATGAAGAGCGCAATCGAGTGGAAGATGAAGAAGATTATGAATGCTGCTTTTGGAGATATGTTTGCTTCCCCTAGTGACAGTCCTGGTGGGATATCTCCTGGATCGTCTACGTATTGGCCTGGAACTGTAAAGATTGCTGCGAATGCAACTGTTGCGATCAGAACTGCCACAACTGTTGTTGAGTTGATTGCATTGTTGAGCCCTTCTGCGTGCATTTTGTTGATGCGTTTCGCGATACCTTGTACGCGTTTTCTGGTCTGTCGTGTATGTTCTAACTGGTAATGGACTTCGTGCTTTATGTCGCTCACAGTTTGCTTCAGCTCACGTGCTGGATTGTTGGCCTGTGGTTTCATTGCTTTAGCACTTAGAACTCCATGTTGTTGCAAAATGGCTGCAATTTCAAGATGTCCCATTTTCTCAGCTGTGTCAAAAGCTGTCTCACCTATTCTGTTGACTGCTTTTGTGTCAGTTTCCTTGCGTCTCAATAGCAACCTTACAATCTGCAGAAATAGAACTTCAATTTCAATTAAATAAATTTTCAGAAACAGTTTTGCATAAAATGAAATTTTAATGAGTAGTTCATGTACCTGAGATCTCCCTTTCCTAGTTGCAATATGTAATGCTGTGTTGCCTTTAGTATCCACCATGTTTATCAATGAAGGTTCTGCATCAATCAACATCTCCACCACTTCAATTTTCTGTCCCTTCACTGCCATGTGAAATGCGGTCTGTCCCTTCTTATCCGTCCTAGTTGCTATCCCTGGCTCCATTGTCAAAAGAGCTTTCACAACCTCCAAATGCCCGTTTCGAGCCGCGGAATGCAACGTAGTTTTCCCGTTACTTCTAGCAATGGTTGCCAGGCTACTTCCTGTCTCTAACAAAAAGTTCACAATCTCTAGATGCCCTTGTGTAGCGGCTGTGTGTAAAGCTGTTGTGTTTGATGAATCAACGGTCATAGCCAGTTCTGGATGAGCTTCCATTAATACTCTCAATATCTCTGCAGTAACAAATCTTCCATTATTTAGTAAAACATGTCTAACATCAAACGGAATTCAGGTACTGATACATACATACCTAAATCCCCTTGTTTTGCAGCAATGTGGAAAGCATCAAAACCATTTTTGGCTTTGATACCAGCATCAGCTAAATCATAATACTTAATCATCTCTCTCACCATATCAACATAACCATATTCTGCTGCAACGTAAAGAGGCGTTTCTCCTGATTGGTTTTGCTTCTCCAACAGTTCCTTTAATTCCTCCTCTGCATTGCCAGTAAAGATTTCCATCGCAGCATTGAGATTTCCTGTTCTGGCCGCGGCATGTAATTGCGTATCATCTCTTTTTCCTGTCAACTGCTTCGTCATCTTCTTCCTTGGAAGCGATGGTGTGCTAGGCAGCAAAGCTGGAGACTCCATTGGATCCAATTATCAACAAAAGATAAGGTCTTCTAAAAAAAATTAATTAGTAAATGTCAGGTCTTTTCTTCTTTCCGGCGAAAATCCAAATCAAAACTTGCATCTTTCAACATCGAGATTTCCTGAAATTTTTGGATTCTAACATATGTCTCAGATTCTTTGAACTTGATTCCATACCTCCAAAGTCTGACTCTGCTCTCTTTTGCATCCTAAATTATAGGCCTGTTTCCACACACAAGCACTTTTAATCCTAACATTGTCAAACTTCCATTTCTTCATCAAAACACATTTTTTATCCGCCACAAGACAAAACATGATCATTTAGTAATGCAATACATTGTCATTACAAATCAAAAGAGTCAACAACAATAATTTAATTTTTAAGAAAGAAGATAATGATAAATCAAGTTGGTTATATATGGAAATGATGATAATGGTTACCTGGGTTTGAAGGAAGGAGCTTGTCTTGCTCTCTTCCATCAAAGACCAAAAGACCCATATACAGCACAAATACAACCTCAGAAGAAGACTCAAGAAACAAAAACACACCCTGTAATGTAATAACACCAAACAAGAAACATTTCAGTGGACCACTTTATATTGCGTAGAAATTAAACAGAAGCATTGAAACACATTCTGCCAAAAGTGCCAACCTATATTATGTAAATTTTGATACAAATGAAGAACGATCAAACCAAGTTCAAAGCTAATTGAATGAAAACGTTAATGGTTGTGGTTTGTTTATTTATTTTTTTGGTTGGTTTGAGGATTGAGAAAGAAATGGAGAGAGGAAAAGAAGAGAATGGACAGAAGATAAGAGTGACTAAACATAACAAAAATGAAACTCAACGGTAATAACAGAATGCATAATTTCTTAACGTCACCAACCAAATCGACGCGGAAATAAATGAGAGAATTTAGGTTAAGAAATACAACTACTTACCTAATTTGTTTCCTTTTAAAGAAAGAATGCATCAGAGCCTATATTACATGCAGCATAAGTTGTCGTTCAGTTACCCTTCGTCCATCAATTTAACGGTAGAAAGGGATAAGTAAACCAGCATACGAAGGATGCGGAGTTTGATTTTTGACTCCGTAAATTCTCTTTCAACCATGAAGAGACTCGCCAGAACAGTTAAAAAAAAATATTGAAACCTCAAACATCATTGAGATACCAGTGTTTTTATCTCTGTGTACAGTTACAATTAAAAAAAATTACTTTTTAGAGAATTTTCGAGGAGCAAAATGGTGATGAACCCTCCAAAGTTTTATTCGTAGAGTATCTTTACAAGTAAAGAAACGAGTACGCACATGGGCTTATTCAAAAAATTATTATTCTCTAATGAAAATGTATAGTTTATATTCTTGATGCTACCCATGTTGTATGTCAAAAAAAATATTATGCTACTTATTCCCATTTGAGATAAAAATATGAATATGTTAGCGTAATTGATGCTAACTTATTCCTATTTTTATACTAAATTAATATATCTGTCAGTGATGGAATGAATTATTATTTAATATTAGGAAGACCAAAGAACAACACATTTTATATTTTATATTTTTTTATTTTAGGTAGGAATAATCTTCTGATACTTCAGTTGACTGTCAGTGATTTGGTTATCGCATTAATCTGATCTGAAAGTTCATTGGTTTAGAACTTATAAGCACGGTTAGGCTTGTAATTTAAGAAACAAAGTGAAGTATTTTCAAGGCTTTATATGTACTTAGTCTAAGCTTTAAGATTTTATAGGTTAGTGACTACAAGTAAGAAGCAAGTGTGGGATAGTCCTGCCTTGTATGCCTGTTCATCTTGTGATCTTCATTTCTTTTTTTCACGAACAAATTCTCCAGAGTCCACTAAAGATCCATTCATATTCTGAATGATTAGAAGCGCAGCTGAGTCAGATTAATTAGCAAGCTGGAGTGTGGGGCTTCATGGCCATATATCTCCACGCGAGACCCGCCGCGAGTATTTTTGGATGGACGCAGCATTCATTGTCCGCGTTGAATAACAACAATAATAATAAAACTTTTAGATTCCCTGTGTTTTAACTGCGACATTTTTGGGGATTCTGCAACGAATGTGTTTTTTCTTTTTATTATAAAGGATAAAAATATATACAGTGGGGGATTTCCATCTCCAACATGCTCTAATGTTTGTCCCCGAATACTTGCATTATGAAAAGTTATAGGTACTACCAAATCATACACACCAACTTTTCGGGTGTTGAAAATATCTCTAATATTGCTTAAAACACATAAAAATACTCTTCTTAATGAAACGTAGCAGTGCACATACCATCGAGCACGTAAATTAATTAGCGTGGAGTTGTTTTAGCTTAACCAGTGATCTCGAGTTTGAGTCATGAATACGCAACCACGAGTTAAAACTCAGTTGGAAGAATTTTGTCATTCTTGTGGTTCTGCCCAGCTCGAATAGGCATTAATCTGATATGCCCATGTTACCTCGTGGTTAAAAAAAAAACATAGTAGTGCACATAAAAAGGACATCCAAATCACAGATGCTGTAATTTTCTTCTCTAATTTGCTGATGCTAACAGTACTCAGTACCAGAGGTTTGAACTTTGCGACATTGACAAGTTTGTGGCAGGGTTGAACAATTCAAACTATCGTGTGTTTGTAACAATAAAGAGAACTTGTACCATGCAATTTGTATATGAAATTGATATTTTTCAATCTTGTTTTATATAAAAATCAGTTAATTATTGAGTGGCATCAGAATCTGTGTCATAACCCTTTGCTTATGTTTATTTTTTTTTCTGACACGTCATTTCATTTTCTAGCATGAACGGCCATGCCAACATGATATTGTCATCAACAATAAACTATCCAATACAACAGTACTGATTTTTCAAATTTAAAACAAAATTAAAAATAATGCAATATGACGACACTTTTATAAAGAAAACCATTTTTCTTTTAGACAATGTTTATGTTGTAGGCCCAATCACTAAAAAATTATTCATTTTAAGCTTATACTTTGGTAATTTCGCATTAAATTATGTGAGTGTAAAAAAATGTGAAAACAAACAGATATGATTGTCAGATGAAAGAAATATAACAATGTTTTTGAACTTTGGTTCTATTGATGCAACAGCTGTTAAGCAAAAACAAGAAAAGAGGGAATTGAAGATGCAGTGATGCTTATATATATTTAAATAACAAAAAAAGAAGAGTGCTTAAGGCTGAACCAATTACTTCACATCTAAGGAAGCTTAAACAATGAAATTCCCTAATTAACTTCTTCAATAATATCTATTATATTCTATTTCTGTAACTTTTTTTGTATTCATTGCATTAACAAAACACAATCTGCGATTCCCTTTTCTTTCTCTTGCTTTTAACCTAAAGCTAAAAGTTAGGACCACTTTCGTTGAACCAATTCTTAATATCTTTTTATCAATCATAAAGGGCAATTTCCCAACTCTGCATTTCTCTGGATTTTACACTATTTCTTATTCGTCTAATTTAATCTTTGATATGAGACATGAACATTTACTGAATTTGAACATGTTATAAATAGTTTAACACATTTACGATTTAAATTCATTTGCGTCCAACCAAAACTCAACCCATTTAAGTTTGCATCGGTCAGATTATCATATTGAAATTTTTAAGGTCGATTAAAATTGTTACATTTTATGAGGTTCGATAAGAACTTTTATTTTTTATTTCAATTCACATATGTATAAACATTATTATTCATATTTCAATAAATATAAATATAATATATAAAACTATGTTAGGGACTAAGAATTATAAATCATATATTATTTATAATTGAAACTAAACCAATTAAATTTAGTTGCTCAACAAAACTTTTATATATTTATTCTATAGTTTTTAGTTTATGTATTAAAATATTTTAAACATTTTAGTCATTAATTATTAATAATTTTTTAACAGGTCATAATGGATTAGCACTACAAAAATCATCGTATTTAGCATCCAAAATTTTGGACGCTAAATATAGGAATTTGGACGCTAAATGCAAAACGCTCGTCCCTAAATAACTTAGCGTCTAGGTGGACACTAATTTTGCGTTTATGTGGACGCTAAATATTTTTTGACGCAAAATAAAAATACAATATATATAAATCCAAAATCGTATAATGTACATATATTCAAAAAATCAAAGTACATGTATACGACTATCCTAAAAGGGGGTTGAGGTGGTGGTGGCTGGCGAGTTGTGGAGGAATTATCGCCATCAACATATGAATACGTAAAATACAATTTCATTTATCGCTGTAGTTCCGTTAAATTGCTGGTCGTTGAATTGTTGTAGATGCTCATTGAGTTATTGTTGAAGCTCGTACTATTTTGTTGACGCTCGTCTATTCTTGTTGACGCAGCAACGTCTGTTCTAACGTTTCAACTTGAGAATAGATTTGCTAGTTGTCCCGACTGATCTCCATGACGCCAGTGCTATTTCGCCGTGAGTTTTGAATTTGCTCAAAGAAATAATCAGAATAAGCGAACCCCAAGCCAAAAAAAGATCCTGCAGGGCCAACACCGCCTACGATCTCCATATAGGCTTCCACTGATCGTGCATGTTTGTGTTGCTCTCGAAAGACCGCTGACTAAGTGCAGTATAGGCGCATGTCTGTAAATAAAAACTAAGTCATATATATAGAAATGACTTACTAGTTGTCCCCGCTCCATGACGGGGGTGCTATCTTGCCATAGGTTGCGAATTTGCTCGAATAAATAATGAGAAGCAGCAGGCCCCACGCCAAAATAGATCCTCCAGGGTAGACACCGATTACGATCTCCATATAGGCCTCCACTGATCCTAAATCTTTGTGCTGCCCTCGAAAGATTGTTGACTAATAAGTACAGATTGTGGATTCAAGGTTGACACGTGCCTGCTAAGAAAACCTAAGTCATATACGAATATCCTAATAGAGATTGTGAAATACAACTTACATGAACTTCCACGGATCTCTCATCAACGAACTAGGTGGATCCCCACATTGTGTGTGTAAGAACAAAATTTTGAGAGACCCATCGAACCAACCGAGCTTGACACCTTAAAATAAATTATTATAAATTATTGAATTGAAAAGAAATATTAGATAAACTAAGTAAAGATGAGAAAGTTGTAAGAAAAATTTTAAAAGATGTACCATCCTCAGCAATGCGTGATCAACCCCTCAATGTGCAAGGCTGGTCATTACATACTAAAATATTCTAATCTAATTAACCTATTTTTCAATAATTAAACATATTAATATCAAAATATGAAATTATATTTATATATATATATATATATATATATGTATACTCCAATATATAACATATAAGATTACAAATACATATATCATGCAAACATATATTTATATAGATGGCAAAAACCCGTCTTAGAGAGAATTAAGGAAACATAGTTGCCCACCTTCTGCACTCTGTTTTACATTTAATTCCTAAAACACATATTGCAGTTGCATGAGTTTTGAGCTCAGTGAGTAATCATCTATATTATATTATCAAGTTATTCAAATATTATATTTTTACTTTGTACACGTGAGTGAATGTATATCAAATACTTCTTGTATTCGGTATTATTAACTTTATGCTGAACTTAGTTTACATTGTATTTACTTGTGCTTTCATATTCTGTACTGTGTAACTATACTGTGCATATTGTGTTGTACTATATTGTGCTATATTGTACTGTGTTATACATCCGTCTCCAATACAACACCGTACTATGCAATATTATGACTAACTATACAACCGTCTCCATTAATCAACTGTCTTCAGTATACAACCATCTCTAGTATATCAATCGTCTCAGATTACCACCATTATCACCACCATCACCTAACATCACCTCTAACTATGTCACCACCACTATCATGTGTATCATGTGTCTATGTAAGCATGTGACTGTGATTGTGTGCTCATGTGTTATTTGTGTTTATATCATGTGCTCATGTGTTCTTTCATATGTTCTTAAATATTAACGAGAATATCATCTAAAATCTACTAACTGATTTGCAATATCATATGACAAAATTAAGTAACTTAATATTTTAACTGTATTTAAAAATTAAGTTGGGATCATTCACCCGTAAATCCTTATATAATCCTCCAAAATACCGAGCCTGATCCAAATCTCGCTATTGTCGTGTCTCCTTATGACTAACTTGCTTTCTTCCTATTAAATATCTCTCTGTCTGTCTTTCTTACTATCTCTCTCTCCCTATATCTCCTGCTGTCTCTCCTTTTCTTTTCCTTTCTCGATGTTGCCTTCTCACCTTCCCAACTTCTTCTTTTATAGACTTTCCACTGGATCCTTGTCATGCTTCACCTTCATCCTTGTCATGCTTCACTTGAATCCTCATCACTTCTCCCTACTTCAAAATAAATCCACCTCCTGCTTCAATTTCCCAAGCAGCCTATTTTTTCAACAACTCAACAAAGTACGCGTGGTAATTCAAGACTACATGATGTCGCCCTTCATAATGCGTTTATTTGATCCAAAATTTCACAATGTGTCAGCTTCAAATAGGTGTGGTTGCTGTCCACTGTGCGTATTTGAATGCCACCACATGTACTTCTCTGTGTTTCTAGATTTTTTTTCCTTTCACACATATTTGTGTCAACCATTAATCAACTTTCAATCAACTTCTCATTTTCTATAATTTATCACTTAATTTCTCAATTTTCATGAATCATTTTAATTACGCATTAATTATAGAACGTTAGGATGAGCATGTTACACATACAATTCACCCTTTGTTTTGCTTAGTTTGCTTTGTACTCAGGCGAATCCCAATACGCCATCCAAATGTTCTAAGTCAAAGAATTGATCCACTAGGGTTGGTGCTTTGTTTGGCGTGCCTTGCCAACAACGTCATCATATCTGTGAACAACCTACTTTTCCCATTGTTCTTGGACTTCTTTCTCAGACATCTTTATAGTGTGGTGGTCCTAAGTGAATGTCGCTAAAAAATAAAATTTATTAGAATAGATGAAATTAATAAAAAAAAGCATACGTTAAATAACAAAAGAAACTAAATATACATACCTTCCATGCTTTGAACCATGGTCCTTCAATTTTTGAGGGGCTGATTTCCAATCGAACACTTTGAAATAGAGTGAGGATGTAATAGTTCGTGTGGACCAATAGGTAATGTCCTCACTTGGTGCTAGACTACAAAATTTTAAATAATTATTTAAAAGAAATAATAACTTACATAATAATGAAATATAAAGAAAATAAAAAATTACTTACACACAATTTACCCATGAATGTTGTGAAGATGGGGTAATTGAAGTGAATGCCTCATGATCATTTCATGCAAGCTGAGGCTCTGAGCGAGTTGTAAGGTCAAGTTGAGGCGAGTTTGGCAACGTAAGCTTTATACCATCGAGCTCCAACTTGACAGATGTCGTCAGCTGAACCGGTTGTGTTGTCCAGTGTAAATAAGGTGGAGTGCTGAGAGGGGTTGTCTGTGGTACATGGGCAGTGATAGTGTAACGTGGAACTTCTGTGGAGGTGCAGTGGGAGCCAATCCTCGAGAGAGTCGAGTGCCCCGTCTACTAGCTCTACATACAAACATAATATAAAAATTAAAAGTAATGTTAATTTTTATTTTGAGTCCCTAATTGACGAAATTACTTATCGTTATGTAAAGTTATAGTTTAGTCCATAGAATTGAAATTTCACTTAAATTACCAAAATTTATGTAAAATTACAGCTTAATACCTAAAATTGCAATTTTACTAAAAAGTACCAAAATTTATGTCAAATTACAGTTTCGTCCTAACGCGTCCTAACTCTAAGTGACAGCAAAATTTTGCAAGTTTATGCAGTCAAGTAACAGGGGAGTAAGAAACTCAACCCAAATTATCGTAACCTAGGGAAATTGGAACTAAATAGTCATGCGCATCTTTGTTTTCTATCAGAATGTCCAATCGATTGAATTTAGGATTGATTTTACACTAAACTAATCAAATTTAAATGCAACTAATTCCTAATTTGCGAGAAACATAAAAGTGATCAACTCAAAGCATGAAATTAAAAGTAAATTGCAACAAACTTAACTCAAAAGTGAATTTTCATTGTTTTAAGTGTAAATGACAAACTTAAATGTAACAACTAATTAACTAAAACATGTAAACATAAAAGCACATTCAAAAATAAAAACCCAAATATAAAATTGCATCAAAACAAAAATCACAGGAAACATAAAGCAATCAACAGAAAACATAAAGGAAAGCATATAAATGCGGCGAAAACTAAAAACTCAAAGCATAACCTACAAGAAACATAATATGGCATTAGAATTTAAAAAAAGCAGTAAAGTAAATTGCAGAAAATTATAGGGATCTTGACAGGAAAAGTAAAGTCGTGCATAAATCGTAAATCTAAACTAAAGGGAAGAATGGAAATGTAAATGAAATTGATCTAATCTACTCCTATGGCCTTCTAAAATCGGGTCCCTTCACAAATGAAACCCTCGACTCGTTTTAAGGTTGTTCTATGAATCGACTGGCACAGGTCGTGCTCCGTGATTTTAGCTCAATGGCACGATGTCACCATGTGTAAAACACAAATCGCGCTAATTTTGATTTCAGCACATGTGCTCATCTTCTGGGTTCAGTACGAGCTTGTGCTCTTCATAAAGGGCAGTGTGAGATTATTGGCTGAATGGAGATGAGCACGACCCGTGCTGTTCAGTAAAAGGTAGTGTTATGGGTTAATTACATATATGACACCATTTCAAAGCCTATCTACACATAGGTCATCACTAATTTTGTTTCTACTAAAATGACAAAGTTTTAATTCACTTCAACCAAAATGGCATATTTCAATTTTAAATTTAGGTGCCATATGTAATATTAAATAACCCAGCATTTTGTTTTAATTTGAAAAATATTACCTAAATTAAAGCTACAATTAAGGAGTCCAATTAGATTTCAAATTAAAGATCTTCAACTTTGAATTCAAAACCACATAATCATAAAATGTGGTTGAAACTTTGAGATAAACATCAAAACTAAAAATCAGAACCAAATATCATTCTCCACATTTGTGAATATAAAAATGATAAACAAGAAATTGAAAAACTCAGAATAATCTCCTACTTTTTTTATTTTTTTTTACAATTACTTGTAACGCTAGATTGACATATAGGACCTAATAAAAGCGAATGTGTCCATGTTTTTTATGGTGTTTGAAATGAGTTCAGTAAAGTGTTTTGTTTTGTTTTGTTTAGTCAAATCTCCTATTTGCTAAAAGTGGATACTGTTCGTGCAAAGAAATAGCTGAAGGATTCATTTAGACACGTTTGGTCTTTGATTTTTATATTATGTCACTTTATTACTATTGAATAATGTTTTATTTTGAAATAATTTAAAATGAATGTTGAACAAAAGAGGATACATTGTATGAATATAAAAAAAGAATTGAAAAAAAAATTAATTATGAACTTCTTGTAAAATGAAAAGTGAGTAAGAACACATAAGAACACATTTTATGAGGTTATTAATATGAAGAAATTTTTTTGCTTAATTGTTTCATTCAATATATTATAGATTTATGACACATTCATATTATAGATTTGTGACACAGTATATAAATGGATACATTTTTTTAGGATTATTGACGGAATGAAAGAAATTGAGGTATTGATACAATATGACGGTATATGCGATGATGTTGGAAACTTTCAAAACTATAGTATCGGCAGTATGAATATAGATTCAAAATAGAAAAATAATATTTATTAAAAATTTTTCGGAAAAGCATAATATGTGTAGGACACATTCAGACTCGTATTTTGTGTTATTATAAACTTTAATTTTTCTGAATTTCTATAATATTTTTATTTTTAAGCAATTTTTTTAATAATTTAAAATAACTATTGAACACAAATGGATATATTGTTGTAAAAATATCATACACAAATTAAACAAATTTTTGTTATTTTAGATTTTATTATTTATAAGGAAACAATCAACTAAACATATCATAACCAAACAAAATACAGATTCTAAACAAAATTCACAAACCTATGACACAAAAGGGCTCAAAGCATTCAGATTCTCGCATATTTTTCATTAAAATAATGAGTCTAAATGAGTCTACATGTTTTTAATAAAGAAAAACTGTATTAATCAACAATTTCTAAAGAAAACTAAATAAAAAGTATAGGACACATCTACAAATGAACACAAATAAACACAAAATTATATTCACGCATATCAAACATACATATCACTAATTAATTGTAGACAAAAGAAACAATAATTTACACCACCAGAGGATGCATATTGACTCAAATATACAAGTATACATCAACACAAAATAAAAAGATTATGTGAAAACAATTAGACTCATCACATCCAAATGTACATTCAAAAATCTCAGAACACATATGGAATCATTTGCAAAGTTAAGAAAAACGTCAAACACGTGAAAAAAAGATTCATTGCATACAATCAGCCTCAACCATAAAAAGTAAACACTGACAAAATTGTCAAAAAAATAAACTTACAACACTATTAAACATTCTGAGAACACAATTAAACTCATTAATAACGCCAAACTTCTCCAAAAGATTAATCACATAGTTCATTTTTAGCTCTACTGAGTGTAGAGATTCGTCGGTGTTGTAAGTTCAACCATGAGAGCCTTTGTAGAAGGTGTAAGATCACGTCTATCGTTTTGCTTGTTCTTGATTTGCATGTTACGTGTGCTACCTTGTGCAGGTGGGTGCATTGAGAGCGAGAGACAAGGTCTTCTCGCACTAAAGAAAAGCCTTGTTCATTCTGGAATCCAACTTGCCTCATGGACTAGTGCTGATAAAGATTGTTGCAGATGGAGCCGACTTGGATGTGACAATCTCACAGGTCATGTAATCAAGTTGGATCTTCATAAGGATGCGGAGAACTGGTGGGATGGCTTTGATGCTGAAATAAGCCCTTCCTTGCTCCAACAACCGTTGGAATATCTTGACTTAAGTGCTAATTGTTTAAGGATGAAAGCAGTCAACTTTGAGTGGCTTGCTCGTCTTAGTGGAGGTGGAGGGAGTAGTGGGTAGAATTTGAGTAGGATTGGGGAATATTATGAGATAATATTAACATAACAAAAGTAAAATCCCTAAATTTAAGCCTTATCACTTAATTCAAATTATAACTGCCTAAAATAGATAAGATTAATTAATTAAAAAATATTTTTGTTGAATAAAAAAGGTGCCATAATTGTAAATTAAATCATACTACTATTTTAACGAAAAAATTATTAAAATTGTCATTTTAGAAATAAATAACTAGCAGATGTGCTATTTTAGATTAATTCAAAATTAACATGCTATTTTAGTAGAATGATTTTGAAAGATGCTTTTTTATATAATTATTACTAGTGCTATCCCTTTTCGAGCCCAATTCTCTCCCGAATCTATCTCAACCTGCCCGCAAATCCGTCTCAAATTATAAGCAGTATCGACTACCGTATAAAAAGTCAAAATCATGCAAAAACAGACTGTAATCAATAAAGATATGAACTATTCTACACGTAAATCACCTTTTAAACTTGAAGTGAATTTTCCAATAAAAAATGGTTTAAAATGTGATTTTTAGGGGAAAATATGACTATATCCGACCGTAATACGTAAGTAAAGTAATCAAAATACACTTATATTATGCGCCCATCAAGTCCTTAAAAT
>CANYCX011908471.1:0-26761 GCA_948193385.1 Breynia disticha f. nivosa | reverse complement strand
GTTAGTGGGTTTGATGTGGAGATTCCTGAAGTTCCCTTGATGGAACCCTGGCAAGTTCAGTACCCTGTTCAGACTATAACTGCTTCTGCGGATTTTTTTGAGTACTGATTGTTTGGAAATGGTGTTTGTGAGAGTTTGTTTACTGTGGAAGGTTCATTGTGTTTGCTTAATTTGGTTTAGGTTTATGTGGTAGGATTCCTTTTTAAGTTTTAAAAAGGTTTATTGTGGTATGTTGTAGTTAGTATGCAATGTTCTTATGGTCTTATCTGAATGTTTGTAACCGGAGATGTTTAATTAACTTACATGTAAATATGGGATTTCTTCATTGTTCAGACTTCCAGGAATTCTTGTGTGGCTGTTGATGAATGATGGCTGTTGTAGAATGTTTGAATTCATTAGCTAGACAACATCTGCTACAAGAATGCTTTATTGAAAGCCAAATCATTGTTGTCTGTATCAGTTATAGGTCATTAATGAGTGGCATTTGTAGTGTATTGTGTTCATTATTATTCTTGTGCTTGTCAATGCAACAGAAGTTCCTAGATGAGTTTGATGTCTGAACTCATTAACCCAAACTGTGCACAATGCAACAGAAGTTCCTAGATGAGTTCGAGCTTTCTCTGGCCATCGACCACTGAGATTTTAAAAGCATGTTCAACTGCAGGAGTAGTTGGTCATGTTGTTGATGCTTTTACTCAGAATGCTGTCCCTCTTGCTTTTTGTTAAAAAAGCACAAAACTACTCTCCCAATTTTTTCCTGGTCCATGACTATAATGTCAGGTGTAATACTTGGTTTCCCATTTGAATGAACTAATTCAATCGCACTTTATCATCTTTATGGCCCCATCATGACATTGTCACCCACTTGGTTGATGGGTGTAGGTGCGTTGTTCTATAGTGCCCAAGCTATCTAGATAACTATGTTTTGCTTGCATGGAATAAGTTGTGAAAACATGGGGCCTTACCACTTTCTTCAAGATATTTCAGTATGAGGGTTGATGCCTATTGTTGTCAATTCGTGATAATTGTTTCATAGTTGTGTTAGACCATTTTTGATTTAATATCATTATTGGCGATATAAACATAATAAACTTTTATTCGTGTCGTTCAATTTGTTTACTCACAAATCGTGTTATCGTAGCAGAAATTGTCATGGTTTAATTTACTTGGGAATGTTCTTTTTAGCCTGATAGAGACCCAACGAATATGAAGGATCAAAATCTCCGAGTACAGCCAGCTGTTTTGAAATTTTAATTTGAAATTGATTAGTTCTTGTCGAACAAATTGCGTAGAGGAACATGATTCGAGCTAAGACCATTTAGAATATTCACGACACTGAATAGATAATTTCACAGGTTCTTATCAGAAACAGCGCCAAATGTTTCAGAATAATCAAATGCCCATAAGCTAAAAGGAATTTGCACAGCTTAAAACCCACAGTTTATCACTTCATTCCTCCATTTTAAATTCGTAAATCCTTCAATTGTTTCCACAATTATTTGTGACCTGTTCTTGATTGCTATCTTTCTTGGACTTTTTCAGCAGATAATCAGATAAAGCATCCACCAAACAAATCAAAAAATACAGAAATGACACGCACAAATAATTATAATCCCAAGTTTATCTTTGATGAAGATGGTTTGTAGTAATTATACAAATATAAAGCCATCTAAAAAGCAATCTCAGTTATCATAAGTACGACACTCATCTGTCTCAGGATTATCCTTGCAGTAATTCTCCAAAGGATCAGAATCCTTCAGTCTATCCTTTGCATGGCTAACTGCAGCACTAAGTTCCTCGACTTCATCCCATGCAGCAGCACATTCTCCACTTTTTGGGTCATCAGAACAAGCCTGTTCTGCATTCTTGATGCTCTCCTCAACCTTCTCTGATATCCTGTCTGGTGCTGCTCTTAATGGCCTGATTTGACTAAACCTGTTGGTTCTCCTCCATGGATTGTTTAACCTGTTGAAGAGTGGTGCTAGTTTTGGTGTTTCTGTTGTTTTAACTCTGATTCTTGAAGTTGTTGAGAGGTTCAGTCCTGTGAATGTTGCCATTTCTGCAGGTTCAAATATTGCTGTGAGAAGATGACTCACGAGACATATATAGTTGGACCGAGTGACGAAATTTGTTCACAGATTTCTTATCTTTGGATAACCAATTGCGTGCTTCCACGTTCGACTAAGTAAAGATATTTCTTTTGAGTAAAGATTTTTTTTTTTTTCATGAAAAAGCTCATGTGAAGTAGATGTCATTGGTGTAGGGACAAATGTTGGTGTCATTTGTTTACGTTGAATCTTGTATGAGGCTAATGCTTGTCGACCTTAATGAGAAGAGATACTGCAAATATGTTGCTTTCACTCGGCAGGTTCCCTTGAGGGGTCCGACAGATTCTGGGCTTTGCTTGCTTTCTCACATGGCAAGTGTATTGTGTTGACATGGTCGAGACATCTGCTCATAGTGGAGCTCAGCTCCTGCAATTGCGATAATACTATTAATGATTACATAATTATCTGATTATCTCTGGCCTCGTGTTGTTTCCGTGTATTGTCTCTCGTTCCCTTTGTTTCCGTAGATGATTGTAATTTTTGACATATTGTGTTGAGAACTTAAAGATTGATTTGTAATGACGATTAAGAAAAAAATGATGAGATCATGGGAAGCAGGAGTTCAATGGAGAGGTGAATTCTGATTGGACACAATATTTAACTATTACAACAAAGCTCTTTTCTCCTATACAAAAAATCCAAACAATGCGACTTAACAAAGTCTACCTTCGCCTCTCGCATCTCTCTATCTCTCCGCCTTTTCTCTCCCTCAAACCACGCCCTTTCATCACTCTCTCTAAACATTTCACTCCTCGCTCTAAACTTAAACACTCCACTTCCTCACTCATGGCCGCTTCTCCCCGTTCCCGGATCAACACTCTTGTCCCTATCCACTCTGTTGCTGCTGAAAACGTCGGAAGTGGGTCAAACGGCGCCGCTTCGTCGCCTGCCGATGCTTATTGTACCGAAAATCAAGGTTTTGAATTTATCTTTTAATTTTAATTTCTAGTTTAGTTTAGTTTAGTTTAAATTTGTTGGAGATAGATTTGGTTTATATAGATTGTTTTGTAGTTGTGTGTTTTGGCGTGATTGATGATGATTGCGTAGCGAAAAATAGAGAGGAAATATGACTTTTCAGAAAGTTGAATATAAAAAAAATAGGCGAAATGGTAAATGGTATGGATTGGCACACAAGGGATTAGTTATAATGGTGCAAGTGAAATATATACAGCTACTGATGTCCTGGTTTGATCAGAGTCTGTGAATTCTTTGTTTGATTCGCGCTTTAAATGGATTATCTCATTTCAGTTAAGAAAGGCTACAATATATTTACTTTCTGTGAACTTAACACGAATCTGGATTTTGTTGTGATAGATTTAGTTAATATGGAATTGATAATGGTTCTGCTGAGTGCTTATATTAGTTTTAGTTGTGTTTCAGCAGCATTGGATGGTAAGTACCAACTTCCTCCACCGGAGATTAGAGACATTGTCGACGCTCCACCTCTACCTGCTCTGTCATTTTCGCCGCAAAGGGACAAGATATTGTTTCTGAAGAGGAGATCATTGCCTCCACTGGCAGAATTAGCACGTCCAGAGGAAAAACTGGCTGGTATGCGTATTGATGGGAAATGTAATACGAGAAGTAGGATGTCGTTTTACACGGGAATTGGTATTCATCAGTTGTTACCTGATGGTTCGTTGGGTCCAGAGAAGGAGGTAAATGGGTTTCCGGATGGTGCTAAGATTAATTTTGTTAGTTGGTCTGTTGACGGTAAGCATTTGGCTTTCAGTGTTCGTCTTGACGAAGATGACAACAATAATAGTAAGCTTAGAATATGGGTAGCTGAAGTGGAGTCGGGGAATGCTAGGCCGTTATTTTCATCATCAGATATCTATCTAAATGCTGTTTTTGATAATTTTGTTTGGGTGGATAACTCTACATTACTTGTATGCACGATTCCCTTGTCTCGTGGAGATCCACCAAAAAAACCTGTGGTTCCCTCTGGCCCTAAAATTCAGTCAAATGAGCAGAAAAACATCGTCCAGGTTAGAACCTTTCAGGATTTACTGAAGGATGAGTATGATGAAGACTTATTTGACTATTATGCGACCTCACAGCTTCTTAAAGTTTCTCTGGATGGGACAATGAAGGAAATTGGCCCACTAGCTGTGTATATTTCAATGGATCCCTCCCCAGACCAAAAATACATTTTAATTAGTTCTATCCATAGACCATATTCTTATATTGTACCATGTGGACGATTTCCCAAAAAGGTAGAGTTATGGAATGCAGATGGAAAATTTGTGAGAGAACTCTGCGATTTGCCTCTTGCTGAGGACATTCCTATCGCATTCAATAGTGTTCGCAAGGGCATGCGCTCTCTTAACTGGAGAGCAGATAAACCCTCAACGTTGTACTGGTATTGACCTGACATCTCTACTCTTTTCTTCTGTGTTCATGTGTTTGTAGGTAATATCATAATTATGGAATTTCACACAGAAGATTTATATAAAACATAATACTGTACATCCATGCACGTTATTTTATTATTCTCTGATATTATGGTGTTTAGGGCGGAGACACAGGATGGCGGTGATGCAAAAATAGAAGTCTCTCCACGAGATATAATTTTTACACAGCCTGCTGAGCCACTAGAAGGTGAACAGCCAGAAGTCCTACACAAACTGGATCTTCGATATGGGTATAATAATGAACCCTATATGCTATCTTTTGATTGTGGCATCAGCTTTCTATATATGAATCAGATTAGAAGTTTTGGTTGAAAATGATTAAGCACCTTGCAAGCATCCTTGAATTGACTATAATTTGATAAGAGATCAATGGAATACAATAGGCAGGTTGATGACCAGCTTTACTTGGACTGAACCCTTCATCTTGCCTGTATAAACAAGTGAATTTGCTGATCCAGCGGATTGTTTAATAAGCAGAAAATAGTTGCACCTGCATAAAAATGAATGCATTTATAAGTTTAACTTCGACTGAGTACATATTAGGCTTGGAGGGTTGCTCGAAGAGATTATTTCTGCTTTCATTTTTTACATATAAATGATTTCTGTAAATTATATGGCCATCTCCCTGGCTTGTTTATCTTTCCTTTTTAGGATCTGTTTAGAAGATTTATTCAGCATTTTCTTTTCAATGTGAATTATATATCATCTTGCCAGCTTTAGGCTTTCCTTTTAAGTCCTGTTAGAAAATTAACATAAAATCTTCATTTCTCTTTCCTCTCTTTAACTTCTAGAGGAATATCTTGGTCTGATGATTCACTAGCTCTAGTTTATGAATCATGGTACAAGACAAGGCGAATAAGAACCTGGGTAATATCTCCTGGGAATGAGGATGCGAGCCCACGTATACTCTTTGATAGGTCATCAGAAGATGTCTATTCCGATCCTGGCTCCCCCATGCTGAGAAGAACTGCTACTGGAAAGTATGTAATTGCTAGAATAAAGAAAGCAAAGGATGAAGGCACATATGTCTTACTGAATGGAAATGGTGCCACGCCAGAGGGAAACATCCCTTTCCTTGATCTATTTGACATGTGAGTGTTTATGAATGCAAACATTTATTCTGATCACCTGCTCCGACTTCTATTTGTGCTATAATATACTCAACCAAATTCTTTCAGAAATACAGGCAGCAAAGAACGAATTTGGGAGAGCGACAAGGAGAAGTATTATGAGAGTGTTGTTGCTCTCATGTCTGATCAAAATGAGGGGGATCTCCTCCTTGATCAGTTGAAAATTTTAACTTCCAAGGAGTCAAAAACTGAAAATACACAGTATTTTCTCCAGAGCTGGTCAGATAAGAAAATGTGCCAAATTACTAATTTTGCTCACCCATACCCCCAGTTGGCTTTGTTGCAGAAAGAAATGATTAGATATCAGAGAAAGGATGGTGTCCAACTGACTGCAACTTTATATCTCCCACCAGACTATGATCCATCAAGAGACGGTCCTCTTCCATGTCTAGTGTGGTCTTACCCTGGAGAATTTAAAAGCAAAGAAGCTGCAGGGCAAGTCCGTGGTTCTCCTAATGAATTTGCTGGAATAGGTCCTACATCAGCTCTACTTTGGCTAGCAAGGAGGCATGGATTTCCTCTTCCCTTACCATCTCTGTACTCTTTATTTGTGTTGCAGCAGTTTTTTTTGCTTGAACAACCATAAAAAATTGTGAACATTTTTAGCATATATTTTGTGTTGTTTCAACTAGCTGGATCACACTATAATATTAACCCGTCTGGCAGATTTGCTATTTTGTCTGGACCAACAATTCCAATTATTGGCGAGGGTGATGAAGAGGCGAATGACAGGTTTGATGCAAATAATATCTTCCAGCTCAGCTATCAGAAAGCTCACTAAAGATATAGCATTTTGATTTTCTTAATAATTTGACCAGATATGTGGAGCAACTAGTAGCAAGTGCAGAAGCTGCTGTTGAGGAAGTTATCCGACGAGGAGTAAGCTTCTTTGTTACTTTAACGTCACTGTTGGATTACAGTGAAGTCATCTGACTACTTTATATGATATCCTTGTTAAGGTTGCTCATCCAAGTAAAATTGCTGTTGGGGGACATTCCTATGGTGCATTCATGACTGCAAATCTTTTGGCACATGCCCCTCATCTTTTCAGTTGTGGAATTGCTCGGTCTGGAGCTTACAATCGAACGCTCACGCCATTTGGTTTTCAGGTGTGACATTTGTAAGAATCTTTTTGTGCCTCTTCTGATACCATTCACCAACAATTTATTTTTATCTGACTTTTGGGTAGTTTACTAGTTTTTTGTTTCATTTTTGCTTTATTGTAACAGAATGAAGACAGAACTCTTTGGGAGGCCACCAATACCTATGTTGAGATGAGCCCTTTCATGTCAGCAAATAGAATTAAGAAACCAATATTGCTTATCCATGGCGAAGAAGACAACAATTCAGGAACATTAACCATGCAGGTTCAGCTTCCTCGTTCTTTCAACTGCATTTTACCCCCTATCCCATGAGTCCAATCATATGCTTATGCTTTTTTTTTTTTTACTTTTTTAATAATGAGTTTTCAAGTTCCAAGGAAGATGTTAATAGTTTGTTGCTGTTTTAATTATGTGCTAGCACTGACCTTATACAATTTCACATATTGCAGTCGGACCGCTTCTTTAATGCTCTGAAAGGTCATGGTGCCCTTTGTCGTCTTGTGATTCTTCCATTTGAGAGCCATGGGTATGCTGCAAGAGAGAGCATCATGCATGTTCTCTGGGAAACTGACAGGTGGCTTCAGAAATATTGTGTGCCGAATGTTTCTGATGCAAATGTAGAAGTGGACTCGCATAAAGAAGGCATTTCAGATGCTGAAAGCAAAGAAGTGACTGCCAGTGGTGGTGGTGGCCCGGAGCAATCAGATTCTGAGCATGAAGGATTCAATTCTATGCCAAGGTCGCTGTTATGGTAAATTTCTTTTCTCAAATCCTATATTAGACTGCAAAGTTACCACACTTTTGTCGTGAAACGAACGTAAAAGGAAAGGTCAAGAGTGCTTGTTATATTGCTTTTAGTATGAAGTACATCAAAATGCATCATGAGTTGTGCAATTCTACTTTTTAATCATTTCAAACCATTTGTACTTGCTTCATGTGTGAGTTTTCACTCATTTTGTTTTTCTCTTTTCCTCTTTCAATAACCATTTCTTTCACAAGTCTTAGGAAACTTTCAAGTATCATGTTATGCAATAAATTTCAGTTCTATCATTATATCAGTAAGACTGCTCTTCTTTTTGCCCGTATTTAAGCTTCCCTTTACTTGAAGTGTTCTTAGAAGCAAGCAAAGCAGGGACAGAGTTTTTCCGTCTTGAAACTTTCTGCATTTAACCCCTATGTGATATATTTATTCCTTTCCTCTGTTACAGAACTTGAATAAACATTGCTATTCTTGTAGATTGAATGGCGACATCCAGCGCCCTAAGCACGAAGGCCTTTCACCTTCGACGCTGATGTGATTGATCGCCCAAGGTTTAGAGTCGACCTATTTATTCATAATGGATATGAATCATATGACAACCAAAAGTCATTATTCTTGAACTATATATCAAGTGCGATGTATGTGCAGAAGTCATACAACAGCATGGTGCAGGGCATTGTTTGCGTGTCTTTGAATGTGGTGATCACTGTTCTATACAAGTTGACGGTATTGTTGGAGGACTTGTCCTTCGTCATCTGTTGTCCGAAATCATATATGTTGAAGATCAGCAGGCACATTGCCTCGATTGCTTTGCTTAAGTTGATCCTGATTAATACTTGGTCTTGCATTTGAATTTTGTTCTTGGATTTGGTAATTCACGAAATCAATTGCTTCAATCATAAATGCTCATGTTCACGCAAGTTGGGAGTCACACTTGTAATCATGTCATTATTTTTATCAAATATTATTATTTATGTCATAACATTACAAAAAGTGTATCATTCTTGGTTTGTGTTATAATTGTGCCTTTAAATCTTGAATTAGAAATTGTCGAACACAAAAGTAAGATTGAAATAAAAGAAATAATTAGAATGCTTGATATTGGGGAATAAGAGTGAGCAAAAAAATTCAAATGGACCCCTCTAAATTGAAATCAATTCGAACCAAATTGCTTTTATTGGTTTTTTTTTTGAGCTTCGGTTTGGTCTCGGCTTGAATTTTTTCTAACTCGTCATAGTTTGGTTTGGTTTTGGGTCGGTGAATTTTGAACTCGAGTCTAAACTGAACCGACATGTTATATTATATATTAATAATGTTTATCTACTTTGAGGTTTTTATTAAAAATTTAATTTTATAATATTATATTTAAAATTATAATTTTAATATACTAAAAAACAAAAATATTATAAGTAAAAAAATATTATTAAACTAAAAAATAAAACGGTTTGAAATAATTGAATTGAAATTTACACCTTCTTTCAACCAACCACTCCAACCAATTCAATCCGTTAACCTGATCAATTCAAACAGTTAGAAGTGGTCTACTTTGATTTTATCTGCACAAAATGATTAGTTTAGTTTGTCATTTTTCAACCCGTCATAATCAGTTTGATCTGAAAATCACCTCCTAACCCGACAAACCCGACCACTGCTCACTCATACTGCCATACAAGAGAACAACATATACATTCTGCCTTCTTTTATCACTCGTGAAAAACCGACTAATCTAAACCCACATCTTTTGCTTCTTCAACCAAATATTATATGCCAAAACATAGAAATTTGGAGTAGAGAAGATGCAAAAAGAGCCATTCAAATTCACGTTTCAAGTAATGTAGAAATGTTTTCACATATCAAATCAGCAACATTTATTCTTCCAAACCTCAATCAAGTATATGCTCTCTTGGTTGAGATCAAAACATGGGAACAATAAATAAAATTCACGACCCTTGTCCATGACATCACAGTAGGTAAGAAATATGGAACAGATTATTCTTCAACGACGACGCCAATTTCACCCTTTTCTAGCAGGTCATAAAACTGTCTGACTTTCCTCTGCTCATTCCAGTGATGCATCTTCCACAGACTGCCTGCCGCGATACCAAGAACAATCCCGATGCATATTTCCTTCACAACACTCGGTCCTTTCAAGGTAGCATGCGCAATCCTACCGCCAGCCATCTTTTCTCTGATTTAATCTAAGAAAATTAGTACCAAGTTCTAGTGTATAAGAATTTGAAGACAATTTGGCCATAAATCAAGCCGATAAATTACCAGACAAGTCAAGCAAATGCAGAGACAGCACCAATTGAGACATAACTTTAAGGATAACAGAAAACAACACAGATCATAACATGCAATTTCAACAGATGGATATAAAAAACTTCAAAATCTATTACTCATGCAGTTTATGATGCTCTCCTGCAAGAAAATAAAAACATGCGCAGTGTGTTGGCCAAACGGTGGGTCAATAATTGTACTTTTTCTCTATGCAATTTACCGAATCCTGAACCGATCAACAACATTCATCTACTATCTACCACTTCATTTAACAAAATCAACTATCACAATTACACTAGCTACTCACGCTTCATCCAATGACAAAACCAGTAAAATTACAACTCAATGTAACAAATGCGGTAAGTATTGTATACCAAGCTTATTGAATAGAACACGAATCTACCAATTGCTTTTAACGCCACAATATGAAGATACAAATCAATGGATTACAAAACATTTCCCAAACTCAAAACAACAAAAGAATCTTTCGACAGCTTAAGTTCACACAACTTCAACAGGGACTAATCCATGATTTCACAAAAGATTAGGAAATCCAATCTCTAAACTAACAACCCTCGAGTTTCAATCTGCACAAGCAATTCTTAAACATTAGATTTAACTGAATCAAATAAACAATAGCAGTACAAAATTGATGTGTGTGAAAGAGAAATTAAATAAAGTGAAAAGAAACATTGAATTTAATCGAAATTAGGGTTTTACCTGGGCAACGATTAAATGTCACAAAACAAAACCAATATGGAGAATAAATTGTCCCTCTGTACTCAAGTGTGTTTTGACGGTGCAGATCAAATAATCTTTTAGACGACGTGGGCTTGCATAATTATAAAATGGGCTGGCTATTTGATCCAACTTTTCGCCCATTTTGTCAGTTGGGCCTATGTTTAAGTCCATTAGTATTTTTTATTTTCATATAATAAAGTTATTATTTTTAATTAATATAGTATGTTCTATCATAATATATTATATATTTTATTGAAACATAATTTATTTTAATAAATTATGTTTCAAATTTGAAATACAAAAAAATATAAAAAACTACATATTAATATAAAAAAATCAAATGTGGAATCAAGTTTATCCACAAACGTTAAATGAACAAATTCGTGAACCTAACATTTGGGCCTAACATTTTGTTCACGAACGAACTTTATTGTAAATGAACCACAATCAAACGAACTTTTATCGAGCTCGAGTTCGAACAACACAGAAGAGATGTGTCTCATCATAGCATGTTTCAAACATAAGAAACTAAAATAGTTGGTTTAATCCGTCTGTGGTAGGCAGATAAATTATTGGCAGTCCATTGCATATGTTTGTGGCTATAAATGGTGTCATTATCAACCCAAAACCCCCACTATGGAACACTAACTTGGTTCCCTTACATGGAACACACTTTCTGGACATTTATTTAAAATTTATTTACCAAAATAAGTAACAAATTATTTCTCAATAAATCTGGAATTAAATGTTTTAAATAAATTTCATAATTAAAAAAGGCAACCTGCATTTGTGGATAAATGGATAACCATCTCATTGCTACTTCTCATCAATTGTTATGCAAAGAGTTGGAAGGACCATATTTTGTGTTTCCTTTATAATTAGGAACTAATTTGAAGTTCACCAAAACTTTTAGTTTGAAAATTCATCCACACAACCTCACCATTTCAATAGGGTTAATTTGTGTTCATTGTATCGTACTCATATATCAAATATTATTATTTATTATACAAATATTATTAAATTAAATTCATATTTTTGTGTTATGTTATAAATCTGTACTAATAAATCGTATTATCACGTTAGAAATTGATAACTCCAGACTCATCTTTCCTTTCCTTCCTAATCAGACATCACATAGAAAAAACTCAACAATAAATCATAATTCAAACTTCAATCATTTTTAGTTAGTTGTGAATTTGGCTAACAAAATATAAAGTACCAACTAAATATTAGGTAGATTTGGCCAACAAAATAGCTAAATGTCAAAAACAAAATCAGCAGAATTTCGAAATTATAAACCTTTTTTCTCATAATAATAACGATATCGTAGACCTTATATCTATGCAAGATGAATCATATTGAAAATTCCGAATTCAGGTCGATTATTGTAGAAAAATTAGCTCCAGGGATGAAGTTGTCATCTCTGCAATAATTAGGGACCTAATTGGAACTTATGAGTTATGCCAAATTTTTATAAATAATTGCAAAAGTAGTCCACCCAAACAAACAAGACGGCAACCACTTTAAACACAAACATAAAAAAAGGTCCCCAAACTCATTTTCACGACCAAAACAACCCCGATGGCTTTCTCCCTCTGCTCCACCAAATCACTCCTCCTCCTCTTCCTCCTCTCCGCAATCCCTCTCTCCATCCTCATCTCCCTAGAACTCTCCACACCCTCCACTCACGTCTTCCACTACCACAGCAATGGCTTTTTCCGCGAGTGCGCCAAGTGGGATAATCACAACCGGCGGTTTCTCGTTTCCAGGATGGAAGGTGGAGTTTCTCAAGTAGTCGTCCCTCGTGAATATTCAAACGGCGACGTTCTGACAGAGGTTCTGGTGGTCAAAGATCTTGACTTGCTTGGGAACTCTTCCCTTGGCATTTTTGTCGACCAACCTAGAAACCGAGCACTTGTGGCGTTTACCGATATCATCGGGAAAAAGTATAGTGCGTTGGCTGCTTATGATTTGTCCTCGTGGAATCGTTTGTTTCTTACACAACTCAGTGTACCGAGTAAGTATTTTATACTGTATTTTTCGTCTCATATTATATATTATTCAAGTAATTTACGTATATTAGACGAAAACAACATATGTTATGCGACAGAGAAAATTTCGTGTTGCAATTTCGTTTTTTTAGCTGTTAGTTAAGACAATTTAACAAGAAGGACGACGACTCTTCGTTACTCTCTAATTCCGTCACTGCATGAGAACCACTAGACACATTTGGTAATGCAGATGGAGTTTGTTGATTGATTACTGTTATCTTTTTATTTTAATATTTGATGTAACGTCAGGCATATTATTCTATGATTTCTTTCACCTAACTCCATTGAATGCGATGAAGGATTCGTTTTTTCTTAATATTAGGTAGATGCTAACTTAGCTCAATCACGATTCTTGATTAGTCACTGATTTTGCTTGCCATGATTTGTCGCAGACGAGAAATCATTCGGAGATGATGTTGCAGTTGATGCAGACGGTAATGCGTATGTTACTGATACTTCAGGCGGTAAGATTTGGAAGGTTGGTGAAGATGGCAAGTTCTTGTCCATTATCAAGAGCCCACTTTTTACCATGAAAGAATGGTACAAAAACTTGGTTGGTTTGAATGGAATTGTGTATCACCCTGATGGGTTTCTCCTTGTCATTCACACATTTTCTGGAAATTTATTCAAGATTGATGTTGCTACTTATGAAGTTAAGTTGATTGAAGTCAGTGGAGGCTCACTTACGTTTGGAGATGGTTTAGAACTACTCTCCCCGAGGAAGATCGTCGTGGCCGGAAATCCTTCGGCCAGATTGGTGGAGAGCTCTGACGGGTGGGAGACGGCTTCTGTGGTGGCGAAGTTTAAAGGGCCGGCACATCGCTTGGCGACTGCTGCTACTGTGAAAGATGGGAAAGTTTACCTGAACCACTTGGTTGGTATGGGATATCCGAAGAAGAAGCATGCAATTGTTGAAGCTGTGTTCTATAAATGATCACAAGCCATTTAAATTTAATCATCAAATATGCATTGGGATTTTATTTAGAAACAGCACCATGTAAACCTTGCAGTTTTTTTTTGCATCAATTTCTGGATAAATTCTGCTTCTGCTATCAATTTCATTTCTGCATCAGTGATTGATTCATCATCTTTTGCTTCTCTAGCCGAAGGCATGGTCCTTGGCACGCCCGTGTCTTGAGACCGTGTTACCCATCTTATGCATAAAGCACTTAAATTCAAGTGGAAAATATCCGAGTTCTTTAAGATTACAGAGCAAACCACATTAACTCAACATTTTGTTCAAGATTACAGAGCAAACCTAAAATCCAAGAATACAAACTTGTTTTTCTCAAAAAAACTAAAAGATAATGCAGTACCTGCATCACATAATAACTACACATAACACCTAAACTTCAATGTATTGTTTCCACTTCCCACTTCAGTAAAAGCAAAGATTCAAGTAAGTTTAGTTTTCTTAGACTTAGCTTGAGGCTTCTCAGTAACTTCCTCCTCATCTTCTGAACCACTTTCAATTAACTCGTCAGGAACATCATTAGGAACATTGTGTTTTGTGATAAATTCCTTCAACACCTTCATGCTTTCCTCTTTCATTGAACTCAATTTCTCTGACAAACTAACACCATTACTTCCAGTTACAGAATACGTTTCCAATCCAAGTCGAAATGAGGCCTTAACATTGGCTAAAACGGGACTTGCTTCATTGGTTTCGACCTCCATCTTTCTCCACTCTGTAACTTAAAGATTTCAAGAATTAAAATTCAGATTCAAAACCCAGTTCTTGATTCAAAGGCTACAGCTTTTACAAAGATAGTACATATTGTTTAATGTTGGGAACAAAAAGCTCAAAACTTTGCATTCAGACGGAGATTTTGTGCAATTCTAAGACAATTATAGAGCAGCATATGAATTCTAAACTACTGCAAATGTAAGTCCTTGAATTTATAGAGAAGAAAAAAAAACAAAGTAAAGAACTTACAATCTGTGCAATCGGGAGAGACTTGTATTCTTTGCTCTGAAAAACACTAGAGAGCGGCAAGGCGAGAAGAGGGATTGTTTTAGTCAGGAGGTTCTGTAGATCCTTAAATTATATTTACCTCCCCAAATCTTTCTTTTTTACGGAATACCTCCCCAAAGTTTTCTACAACTCCCGTTTGGGCATTGTCGTCTGAATTACGGACATGCCCTCGGTGTCAATTGATTAAGGTGGATATTGAATGTTTTTTTTAAATATGGAAGATTAATTTTAAAAAAGTGATATATTTAAAAATAAATGATAAATTTGTATAATATAATTAAAATAATAATATTCTTAGAATTATTCCGTTAATTAAGAGTGTCGATTAATTATGACTTCAAAGAGCACTCGAATTAATCATTCCCTTAACATTTGCACGACCTACATAAATGGTCTAGTCTAACAATCTCTAATCCGATAATACGATTAATAAGCATACAATTAAAAACGATACAAATGACAATAATTCAATTTTATAATATTTATATCATAAATAATAATATTTAATAAAAAAATTACTGATATAATTACCATTCACTAATTCAAATTAACATCCCCACTACTTACCATTCCATGACCACATGGAACACACATCATTTCATTAATTTTACCATTACTGGGTACTATCTTCCTGGAACTTGATGCCTCAAGATCTCCAAACAGCAGCGTACCAAGCGCGTCCATCTATGAATTGAACCGGATACTATCTCGTATAAACTTGCTTATTATTCTTCCTAAATAATTAGAAATAGCAGAGAAGAGCTTTATTCCATATACTTCTGCATCTTCCAATGTAAACCAGACCAATAATAATCAATGTCAATGAGACTGATGTTTCTTTGCTCTGCCTTGTGAAGCTGTTAAATCCTCTCTTTTGGAGCCTTCAGGTTTTCTAGCCCAAGCCGGAGCCTGATCTGGTCCATATCGGTAGTCATAGAATAGCTCCTCGCTAGCTTCGATATGCTCCTTGGCAAATATGCCAACCCGATGATCTCCGGCCACCAACATTACCTTAGCAAACACCATACACATCAGCTCTATCAGTAACCATAATTTGACAAGATTGTCGGTAAAACTTGAATACCTTTGCATAGCAATTTGGATTTGATGAGTGGTTTGCAAATTTTAGTTTATCGCCTTTCCGATATGCGTCCAGGACATACTGCATGACAGAAGATAACACGAAAGGGATTGAATGTTAATGAAACTGTAAATATGAGTACTGTTCTTAATGGAGTTCCAGCTTTGAAGCACTTCTGTTTACCTGATCATTCAAGTCAAAAAGAAAAGAAGAATTGGCACGGTCATAAATTTTCCCACGCTTGTCTGCTTCCCTATGAGAGATAAGTTCACCAGTATACTCCCCAAGATAATCGTTCTTGTTGACAGCATTCTGAAATCAAATAATCTGGTTTGTAACATCATGGCTATAAAAGCACATACATCCATATAATTCTATAAAAGAACATACATCCATATAATTCCATAACTACCTTCAAAAAAGCTCCCCATCCGGCAACGTCAGACTTCGACAAGAGAATCTGAAGAGGAGAAAAAGGTGCATGTTAGATTTTCTCAACATTACTTAAAAAAGTTAATCGGTGTAAGAAATGCTTTAAGTTGCTCACTCTCTGCTGTTGCCTAAGAAGAAGTCTCATGTTTCCACACTGACCATCTCCGCGCTTGGGCGGCTCACCCAGTGAACCATCACCGCAACTGCGTCATAAAAAAATTTTTCAGAAGGCTAAAAATACTTGCTTGTATAGATTTTTGATATGACAATGCAAATGACAGTGCTTACCTAACCCAGCAATTCCGGCAAACATCTGGGTCGCATTCGCGTCCTGCGGCAAAGCAGGGGCATTGCCTGCTTCTACATTGACTTTTTGCACAATGACATCCTCTAAAACGATTTTTGCAACTCTTGGAACACCTGAAATATTCACAATCCTTAAAGTTCTACTCTTCACAAGATTGCTTTCGATTTCTTGAAACAAAGTTAGCTATTCTGTTCTACACACTCTTAGTACTTTATTTACCCCTAAAGTTCACTTATTGAAAGAAAATTAACATACCCGCAATATTTTTCACAGCAAGTGCCAGTGTTTAGACAAGGACATTGCTTTCCACACATTGACTGGCATCCACATGGAGTATACTGCTTGCAAGACTGATTTTTGCCATCAGCAATTCTTTTCCAAAATGATGGGTGACCAGCAGACTTCCAAGAATATTTAAGCTTCCTAGTCCTGCCTCTTCGGCGAAGTAACCTTGACCTTGTTGGCATCTCTTGATCCTACCAGAAGCAAAACATAATGAGAAAAAGATCCATGATATAGAAGTTAGAACTAAGACTAGCCTGCATATCTGAAAAGAGGTTTATGAAAACAAACTAAGGACTTGGAGATAAATAAGAAAGTGGAACAGCTTATTATAACTTCAAAAGCTGAACTATAACAGATTTATGTAAAGAGCAAAAATTGCCCTTATCACAAGTCAACACATCAACAAGCCAGAGGAGAAGAGGGTCATCACCAATTGCAATCTCAATAATTAAACTAAGGAAACACAACACATACCGTATAATCTGTATCTGCATTTCCATTGTCGATCATATATGATTTTGGTGCAATAGATCTATGAGAAGGCATAGCTCCATTGTTACACATATACTTGGATACCTCTATACAAGTCTTCAAACCAGAGAGGAGGTTCCTTGCAATAAGGCAACTGCCAAAGCAAAAAAAAAAAAAAACTAACCAAATTAAGAATACCCTATCCAACCTCCTCTCTTCTCCTTTAGCATTTAAGTACTCAAATTTTCAAATCATAATATTCAAGTGTAACAAACTAATGTTTAATTTCTACAAGTGGAAGGAACCACAACAAAAAGAGCCCTGTCTTGAGAACGCATCGCAAAACAAATTCGTGAATGCACGCTAATCCCAAAGACACCACTTCAAAACTTATTTCAGCAATAGTGATGCTGAATATAATAAGAAAGGTTAACAAAAATGAAAAAAACCTGTTTTTCCCAAATATCTCCACTCCCTTGACGTAGAGTTCCTTTTCGATAGGTTTCCATTCAGATGAACTCAAAGTCTCTTCTTTAGAGGATGATTGGCTCGGTTCAGGTGCTCCAATAGCAACATTAGCTTCATCTAAAATATTTTCTTTTCCACTAGAACACAAAAATTCTTTAGATTTATTATTATTGGACTCATTAGTTATGCTTTGATCAGTTGTCTGAACTTCCATATCATTAGTCGAGCTTTGAGCCATAGAAATCTTATCAAGATTTGAGAGACCATCATATGCTATTGCAACATCATCCAAAGACAATGATTTCTTCCGTTTCTTGACAGAAGATTCTTGAAAATCATCAAGGACGGGCGTTGAAGCATTTAGTTCTGCGTCTGTATGTTGAGAAGCGTTGCGTTTTCTGGTTTGTTCTTGATCTTCTAGCACAACAGAAGATGTATCCAAAGTCATTTTTCCAGCAGCAAGTTCCGAGCCACTAACGCCTCCAGTAGAATCGGATATTTCTGAAATGCGTCTTTCATCTGGCACAAGTTCACCACAATCAGCACAACTAGCCTCTCCAGCGTCCAAGGCCACCACATTGGTTTTGTCTTCTAGAGTAGCAGGTTTTACACTCAGTGTTGCATTGTCAATAGATGATTTCCGCAAGTTTTTGACAACCCTCAACTGCAAGGCATTCACAGTGACATCAGACTCGCAATGTTTAAATGCAGAAATACAGAATGTCACATATATTTGCCAAAAACAGCATTGTATGGAACGAATAATTCGTGCAGTGACAGACAAGGAATCAGCTTCAATAATGCTCACAGTGCGAGAACGCAAAATATAATCACTAATCCGGTACAATTCAGTCGTTTTTACAGGCTACGCTTGGATAACCATGGTTAAATGAAGCCTTAACTAGGTATCATGAGGCATACTGTTCTTCTAACTCCAAGTCCTAATCAAGCTATAAACAAAGATCTAATAGATCAGGAAACTAAAATACTAACTGTGAAGAACATTCAATATATTTCTGGTAAAAAAAAAGAACAGTCAATAAATTACTGGTAAAAAAAAGTTTGCAGAGAAAGGAAGAGAATAGCATACACGAAGGCAACACTGGTCACTGCAAGGCCTCCTATCATCTTCATATTCAGACCAATACGAATGCTTTTCACTCTGAAAAACAAAACCCTCTAAAAGAAAGCTATAAAAAATATATATTATTACAAAACAAACCATGAATGCTTCCACTTACTGGATTAATTAAAGTCTGAGAACAGCCATGCAACCGGCAATCAAATAGCTGTTTAAACAAAAATATAAGAATCAAGTTAAATCTAGCTTTATAGGCATGCATTCTTCCACAAGGGCGATACTAAATGGTGTGGAAGAGGAAACAAAGTACCAAGCAACGTCGACAAAAAAGATTATCAAACGAATCTAAAGCAGCACTTAGACTTTTTTCCAGAGGTATGCCTCTATCAGATCCTGAATTCTCAGTATCATTGACATTTTGATCCGCATTGTATTTCTCTTTTAGTACAACACACCTATCCTGCAAATTACACTGTCTAATTATCCATACACGTAATTTTTAAAGAATGCAAAGTATGACTACCTATTGAAAGTACCTGGATTTCCGATTTGGGAACTCCAATAAATTGGCTAACAATGTTCAGTGCATCGTCTGTTAATCCGAATTCATTAAACACCATCCTACCAAAGCATAACAATATTACAAGTTTTGAATTTCCAAAAAAGCATTTAGGGTATAAGTTCTGCAGGTATCTATCAAACTTACCATATAATCCGATCTTCACCGTCAGAAAACTCATGTTTCTCGTCCTCAGGTTCATTTGTCTCATCCTCACTATCACTACATATCAATGCTTCACTTCCATGTTGATCATCATAGTAAATTCGTCTTCTCCCAACCACTGACTGATCTTCAGCCATTCTCTGGTTCCTGTGCTGTGCAAAACACCAATGAGTTAAAACTAAAACATCAAAAACTTCACAAGAAACGATCTCAAATGACAAAAAATTTGATCTTTCCCTCGAAAATAAAAAGTGAAGCCAAGGCATATATACTTGTCCAAAAATATCCAAGTAGTATAAGGAGGAATCCTTTCAACAAAAGGAAGCTTAGTAGTTGTTGAAGGCGAAATTTCATGAGCAATAACATTATTTCCCTGCTCATAACTGAATCCATTAAACCTGCATAAAGGATTTCCACTTCTTACACCTATCATTTTACCATCTCCACTATGCTCCAAATCCTTCCTTGATATTATTGCTGACATCAGCTCCTGAATTTCTCCTCCTAGTTTTTTTCCGTTAGACTCAATTCTTTCCTGTGAAACAAATACACAGTTACCTGAACGATCCTTTGTGCTACAAATCAAGAACGTTTTAAATATTATTTTCAACTTGCTTTAATATAAATAGTTCTTTCAGCTTGGATTTGTCTTTTGAGCTGATTCATCCTTTGAGTGAGAGTTCCTAGTCCATCCGCTGATTTTTCTCCATTTAATTTCTGCCAAAAAATAATTCCATCTCATCAATCATGATCAACGCTTGATCAGTCGAATCACAAACAAAGTTTCTTGATTTGGAAAGAACAATCAATCAAAAACAACAATTAAATCCTTAAACAATTATGAAACAGATAATAATAATTCGTAAATAGGTTAATATATTATTAAGAGGCGAATATAGAAAACTAACTTTGAGTTTGGAGGCAGAGTCGGTTGATTTGGACACCATTGATGCCCTGCTTTTCTCTGCTTCAATCGAAGAGAAACAGAGACGTGAAAAGAAAAAAGATTAATACAAAGAAGAGTCCTTACAGTGTCCGACACGTGTCATATTTAACTGACGTGGAAAACGAAAAATCTTTCGTGATCTCTTGTTTAGGCCCATTATGAAACTATAAGCCCACAGATCAATTATAGAGTTTATATGCCGTTTTGTACAAAAACTAATTGTTAAGACGAACGATTGGTCGCCTACTTAAAAAGTACTTTTTTGTGGCTATTTCTTTTCAGGTCCTAAATCCTTTAGTGTTAATTCATTGTAGTCCATATAATTGAGAAATTATCCATATAGGTCCCTTTTAGATAAGAGTGTCTAATCAGTCGGTTCAGTCGCTGTACCGAAAAACTAAAAAGCAAACTTCTTGAAAAAACAAGCCGATGCGATATAAAGTATATAGTCGAAATGAATTTTTCGGTTTGATTGGTTTAATCGAATTTCTCTAATCATTGTTGGATTCAGGGTTTTTATAACTGTGATCAAGTTTTCCAAGCAACTTGGTCTTATGATCATGGTTCTTTTTTTTTTTTTGGTCTACATGGGGGGCTAGTCTGTGCCCAAAGAAACTACTTTATCTCCGAAATTATCCTGGGGAATGCCACCCCATCGCATCTTCCCATAACATCTCTATGCAGCATGTTGGAGGAGCCCGGAGTAGATGATAACCCTGAACTTCACTGGCCAAATTTGCAATTTTGTCGGCCAATCTGTTTCCTTCCCTGTATGAATGTTCCAGCTGAACCAGCCAGTCCCTTGCTAGAAGATTTTTGCAGCAGTTTACCAGGGATGCAAGAGGATGGTAGCTTGGCACCTCCTTGTGTAACAGTTGTATTGTGCATTTAGAGTCCATGGCTATAATGACTTTCTTGAACCCTTCAGTCCAAGCCAACGTTAATCCATGAAACGCTCCCCATAGTTCAGCTTCAACTGCCGACGCCGTTCCCAAGTTGGCCGCAAATCCCACCACCCATTGGCCTGTAGCATTCCGGATCAGACCGCCACATGTTGCCCTCTGTAATGTACTTTTAGAAGCTCCATCTGTGTTAATTTTAACCCAATCCTCAGGAGGCGCTTTCCAGCTGACCATAATTTCCTTCCTGTTAGCTTCTACCTTCTGCTGCATACTGAAGGCTCCCAGAATCATTTCCACCTGCTTTTTTAGAAAACAAGCACTCACAGGAATATCCTCACTCGCAAAGCTTAATGAGTTTCGTTTTTTCCATAACCACCAGCAAACAAGTATAAACACATCATGCCATATCATTTTGTTCCATTTAAAAAAAAGAAGTTTGTAAATTAGTATGGATCCATTCCTCAAGAGGGCTATGGAAAAAGAAGGATACAACTTCCTCTGGTAATAGCTCCTTCCAAATTGCAGCAACCACCTTACAATCCCTGAACAAATGGAGTGTTGTTTCCGTCCCTTCCTTGCAAAGACAGCACATTGTGTTGACCTCTATACCTCTTCTCAACAGGTGTGTCTTTGTGAGTATCCTGTCTTTAGCCAACAACCAGCCGAATATCCTTTGCCTCTCAGGAAGTTGAGCTTTCCAGATATTCCTCCAATTCCGCTGCCCAATGTGGGGATATGCCGATTCTGATGGTGGGATCTGAGCCCAATAGGTTGATTTAACCAAAAATTTTCCAGAGTTGGTAAGTTTCCACGTATGCACATCCCCACTGCCACTATACCTTTGTAACATCTTTGCCGCCAGTCTCATTAATATTCCTGCAGGAAGTTTGCCTTCTAGCATCTGCCAATTCCACATATGGCCCTCCCAATAAGAATCGACTTTCCTATCTAACTCTTCTGGTGATATGTACACTATTGCTTTCTCCTCAAGTCTGAAGTTACCCAGCCACTTGTCTTTCCAGAAATATGTTCCCCTTCCATTAATTACATTTTTTCCCAATCCTTGTTCGATTAGACTTCCTTGCCTCGCAATTCCTTTCCAGGTCGCCGATGTTGAACCTTTTCCATTTAAGTTTGTCATGGATTCCTGCATCTTGTATTTTCCTCTTAACACTTTAATGCATAGATTATCCTCATTAGTTGTCACTCTCCAAGTCTGCTTTGCCAGCAGTGCCCTATTGAAAATTTTCATGTCTTTAACTCCTAATCCACCTTCTCGTTTTGGCTGACATAGTGTTTGCCATTTCACCCTGTGTATTTTCCTCTGTTCCGGAGTGCTTCCCCATATAAAAACCCTTTGGCAGGAGTTTATCTTTTCACAAATTCCCAGTGGTAGGGCTACTGTTTGCATCACATAACATGGTATAGCAGCAATCACTGCCTTGGATAACGTAACTCTCGCTGCTAAAGATAGTGTCTTAGACTTCCAACCTTGCAATCTTTGTTGGACTCGATTCAGCACTTCTGTATATGTATGCTTCTGAACTCTCCCCTGTATCGACGGAACACCTAGATATTTTCCCATAATGTTAGTTCGCGATATCCCTAGAATGGAGCTTATCTCAGATGCCTTCTGTGAAGTAACATTCTTAGAGACCAAAAGTGAAGACTTATTAAGACTAATTTTTTGCCCCGACGCCTGGCAGAACTCTTTAAGAACTGAAACCATAACCTGTGCTTGAGAGGCATCCGCTTTTGCAAAAAGAATTAAATCGTCTGCGAATTCGATATGGGATAGTTTGGGGCCCCTTCGACTAAGCATAATAGGTTTCCACCTACCCTGCGCTACCTCCTTATCAATTCTATGGCTTAATCTTTCCATACATAGGACGAACAGATAGGGAGATAGGGGGTCTCCCTGTCGTAGCCCTCTCGACGACATAAATGTTTCGGATGTTTCGCCATTCCAAATGATCCTGAATGACGGGGTTGTTACACATAGCATAATCACTTCCACCAAATGAGAAGGAAGCTTGAGTTCAATCAGTGTTTCTCGAATGAAGCTCCATTCCATCCTGTCGTATGCCTTTTCCAGGTCCAATTTAACCAGTATTCCCCCTGATACACCCTTTTTTTTCCTGAAAGAGTGGAGGACCTCCTGATAGATAATTACATTGTCTGTTATGTTCCTTCCCGGGACGAAGCTTGTTTGTGTTGGAGAAACAATGTGTGGCAGAAACGGCTTAATCCTGTTGACTATGACCTTTGTAATCGTCTTATAAAGAACGTTGCATAGACTTATTGGTCTAAATTGTCTTAAATTTTCTGGAGCTGCAGTCTTTGGTATCATGACCAGCAGAGTGGAATTTGTTTCTGTCTGCAGTACTCTCTCATTCAGACAGTTTAGCGCTGCTTTAACAAAATCCGTGCCGACTACTTCCCACGTCTTTTGGAAGAACAGTGGTTGAAAACCATCGGGTCCTGGAGCCCTGTATGGATTCATTTCCATTAACGCTGCTCGCACATCGTCACTAGTGAGCTGTTTTTCTAATATCCTAGTATCAGAATCCTTCCAATCTGGGAACGCAGCTCCGAAATCCTCTCCATGGATCCCAGTCTTCTCCGACGTGAATAAGTTTGTGAAATATTTGACAGCCAATACTTTCATTTCTTCCTGATCTAAAACTATAACTCCCTCCTCTGTCGTTAACGTAGAAACTCGATTTCTTTGTCGTCTGATCATTGTTTTCGTGTGAAAATACTTAGTATTTCTATCCCCATGCAAAATCCAGTTATCCCTAGACTTTTGGAACCATAATATCTCTTCCTCTTGAAGAATACCATCCAATTCTAGCCTTAGTTTCTCCTCCAACTTTAAAAGACCCGGTTTAAACTCCCTATCCATTGCTCGTTGGATTCCCCTTATCCTGGCCAATATCCTATTTTTCCGTCGGAATATATTGCCGAAAACCTCTCTATTCCATTGTTTAAGCGCTCCCTTCAAATCCCTCAACTTCCCTGTTATCTCTCCCTGTTGGTTCCATTTTGTATTTACCCATTCCCTAAAGTCCTTGTGCGTCAACCAGGCTGCCTCAAATCTGAAGGGGCTGTCCACTTTCCTTCTTATATACGGATCTGGGAAGGAGAACAAAAGCGGGGCATGATCTGAATAGACCCTCTCAAGGTGCTGGATATTCCCCTCATTCCAGAGAATCCTACCCTCCACATTACAAAAACCTCTATCTAATCTTCGTTGTATCTTGTGTTGCTTTGTGTTTCCTCGAGCCCATGTATATGGGGATCCCAAATACCCCATGTCAATCAACCCCAATTCATTTTTCCATTCCACAAAGGCTTGCTTCCTTCGCGGATCTCCCCCTCCTCTACTACATTCAGTTGAGGATGCTATTGCATTAAAGTCACCAATAATTAACCAGGGTTCCTGTATTGTTGCTGCCAAAGTGCTTATTCCTTGCCAAAATTCCCTGCCCTGCTCTCCATTCGGATTACGATAAATCGCCGTACACAGCCATTCTGTCCCCTCTTGTGTTTTCACTCGCATATGGATATATTGGGGTTTCGACACGAGGATGCTAACCTTTATACGGGACTTGTTCCATAACAACCATAAGCCCCCGCTCAAGCCGTGAGCTTCCTCTCTATGCCAACTCTCAAAACCTAGCCCCCTACAGATATTCAATGCCTTATCCCCACTGACTTTAGGTTCAGATAAAGCAATCAGATTTAATTTGTGTCTTCTAACTAAATGTCGCAAGTGATTCGTGGTCCCCTTATTGGCTAAGCCACATACATTCCAATAGAGTAACATTAATTAAAATTTAAATAAAGGGTGAAACAAACCTCATCCATACCTCGACTAAGTCACTCTTCCTGGGCGTTCGCAGAGGATCGCCTTACACCACAATTCCTGGACAATGATCGATGCCTCCGTGATCCAGCATGTCTCCATTCATCCCTGCCTCCTCTATCTGCAACATTGGACTGATTTTGTGTAGAATGTGAAATGTCCGGAGGTTCCGGTGGAGCCATTGGCGTTTGTTGCATTGAGTAATCCCCTGCGGTCCTCTGATGGTTCCCTAGGTTACCTTGGAGAACATACGAAGGTAACCTTGCCAGAGCATCATCCATCGAATCCATTGTTGATGTCGTAATACTGGCCACTTTGTCTTTCTCATTTTGTCTAATGTTTTCCTGCTTAGTCGGCCCATTAGGGCATGGGACTGAATTAGGTGAGGTTTGGATGGGCTGAGTATGATTCTGAAGATGGGTCCCAGAAGTCTGCTCAGATCGGTTCTGTACATAGGTCTGTTGTGGTCTGTTTTCTGTCTCCATATTTGGCTTTTCTATTCGAACGTTGCGAGGGCCTCTCTCTAACCGTTGCTTTTTTGCTTGGGAGTTGTGACATTTAATGGCCGCCTCTTCACTGGCTTTGTTATAATGAGGCCTCTCTACTTGTGTTTCTAGAGTATTTTCAGGTTCCTGTAGCATTAAATGCTCAAAACGATTGTCGGTTCTTCCTCCCTCGAGACCTTCCGGACCTTTGCTTCCTCCTATCCTACCACCTCCACGTGTTCTATTTTCCGCCGATTGAGCGATCATATGTGGGCCATGACCTGTTGGATTAACCCCTTTCTTCCGTCCAACATTTTTCCACCCATCTCTACTGCATTCCCCTTTTTCTAAAATGGTCGTCCCTATTTCTGTCCTTTTGTAAGGGTCCTGCACTGTTCCATTGTGTTTCTCACCTTGTTTCGCCGTTTCCGAAGTCTTTTGTCCATGTCCCTCTTCCTGTTGATTTTCCGGACATTGTTCCGTCCGATGTCCATACCTTCCACAAGAAAAACAAATGGTATGTATACCTTCATACTCAACTGAATGCCAACGGCCGTCCAGCCAGAACTGACCTACGAGTGGTTTAGTTAAATCTATTTCCACGCAAACTCTCGCAAATCTTCCTCTAGTGGTTAATCTTGTATTTACATCAATTTTAACTGGAGTACCCACGCTAGAAGCGATGGCATATAGGACGTCCTCATTGTAGTACATCATGGAAAGCTCCGGGAATCGAATCCAAGCTAGCGTTTTCTCGATGCAATCATCGGACGGTACGAAATATGGAGACCATTGCCTGACTGTGAGGTAATGACCTTGCACCGTCCAAGGTCCTTCCAGTAATATTCGTTCCCTGTCCTCATCATTATCGAGCTTGATTAGGTAGTAACCACTTCCTAAAGGTATTATCTCCAATAAGCCTCTTGTCTTCCACAGTTCCCCCCACTCTTCTAGAGAACGGGCCAAACCCCACATTCCTGCCTAGCGGCTTTGCGATCAATGCCTTCTTCCATGGTTGTATGAGTTCAGTCTTGAGTGATTCCGAGCATGTAAACTTTGGCTTCAAAGGGTTCTCCTCCACAAATTGAAGATTAATTCTTTTACTTGCTATTAAATTTTCCGCTCTCTTCGGTGGGCTCTTAGGACCCG
>CANYCX011907991.1:0-11731 GCA_948193385.1 Breynia disticha f. nivosa | reverse complement strand
ACGCTGAAACTTAACATTTTCCTACAATTTTCTGCCTAACTTCTTTTCTATTTACTACAGTATTTTCTTATCCTAATATTTAACATTTCTTATTGTACATTATGTTTATTTTAACTTTCTTTCATTAATTATTTCCTAATTATGGGGATTGAGGATGCGAATGTCATAATTTTTCCCCTTAATGAATTTCGTCCTTGAAATATCGTTGTTGTTCTATATTTTTAATAGTTACTTCTATATACTCTATATGCTTATTCAACATGCAATGTTATAACATAACTGATCTATTACCAGTAAACATCTAAGGATAATCTCGTCTCATCCTATCCTTGGTCTCCCAAGTATCTTCTTCCATGTTGTGACGTTTCCATAAGACTTTAACCATAAGAATCTCTTTGGTTGTTATCTATTTAACTTTATAATCCACTATTTGTACTGTTTCCTCAATATAGGTTAGATTATCCGTTATATGTATCTCTGATCAGGTATGACATGTGTAGGGTCTGATCTATATCTTCTGAGCATGCTTATATGAAACACATCATGTATCTGTGCCAACTCTATAGGTAATGCCAGTCTGTACGCTAATGGATCGATCCGCTCTATCACTTCGTAAGGTCAATGTATCTGTGACTTAACTTTCCTTTCTTTCCAAATTGAATAATTCCTTTCAAGGGCACAACTTTCAAAAACACTTTATTCACAATTTTGTATTCCATTTATCTTCTGTGCTGATCAAAGTAACTCTTTTGTCTGTTCTATGTTGCCTTTAACTTACTCTTGATCAACTCTACCTTTTCCATTGTTTCTTGTACAATTTTGGGTCCTTTCACAACTTTTGCTCCTTCTCTATCCCAAAATACCAGACTTTTACATTTACGTTCATATAGAGCTTCATACAGTGTCTTACCAATGCTACAACAATATTGATTATTGTACGCAAACTCCATCAGAGGTATGTACCTATCCCAAGAACTCTAAAATTCTAAAACACAATTTCTCAACATCACCTTCAAAGTTTGTATGGTCTTCTCACTATGTTCATTAGTCTAGGGATGAAAAGTTGTATTAAAATGTAACTTAGTACCCAATACACTTTTAGCGCCTGCCAGAACCTAAAAGTAAACCTTTGATCTCTATTCGATACAATAGACACAGGAATACCATGTAGTCAAACTTTCTTTCACATAAACAATTCTGCTAACTGTTCTAAAGAGAGTCTGACTCTGATTGGTAAAAAAAATGAAGACTTAGTGAATCTATTAGCTATCATCCATGCTGCGTCTTTTCTCGATTGTGTTTGATGTAAACCTATCATAAAATCCATGGCTATTCTTTCCCAATTCCAGACTGTTATAGATAATGGCTGAATTTTTTGTCCTATAGCTTGATGTTCAACTTTCACTTGTTGACATACCAGACATATAGATACAAACTCGGCCATATCTTTCTTTATGTTTGGCCACCAATAATGTTGTTATAGAGTATTGTACATCTTTGTCATTCTTGGATGCACAGTGTAGGGAGCATTATGTGATTCATCCAGTATCTCTTGTCTGATACCTTCAATCTTTGTTACATATACTTTGGTTTCTAACATCAACAACTCATCAATCAACTGAAATAGAGTCTCTAACCCCTGTTCAATTAACCTAATGCACTCTTCATCTTGATTTTGTGTTGCTTGTATCTTTCTTAACAACGTAGGTCTAACCATAAATTGTGTTATTAATACTGCTTATTCCATTAACTCCAATTTCACATTCAAGCTTTGTAAAGCTATCAAATCAGTCATACGTGTTAATTACAAACAAGATATAACAACACTTGATTTCCTACTAAGTGCATTAGCCACCACATTTTCTTTTCTGGAATGGTATTTGATTGTGCAATAATAATGTTTAAACAACTCTAACCACATTTTTTTGTCTGATATTCAATTCTTTATAGGTCATCAAGTATTTCAGACTTTTATGGTCGATAAAAATCTGAAATGTCTCTCCATAAAGATAATGTCTCCATATATTTAGGCCAAATACAACCGCTACATGCTCTAAATCATATACAGAATAATTTAACTTGTGTGGTCTATGCTATCTAGAAGCATATGCTATCACTTTCCTGTTTTGCATCAAAACGAATCCAAATCCCTAAGATGCATTGGTATAGACAACAAATCCTCCAGTACCCAAAGGAATTGTAAGAACTGGAGCAATGGTTAATCTATACTTCAACTCGCCAAAACTTTGCTGACATTGGTTATTCCACTGGATAGCTACATTCTTTCTCAGCAATCGTATTAGCGGAGCAGCTATAATCGAGAATCCCTCTACAAATCAACGATAGTATCCTGCCATACCCAGGAAACTATGTATTTCTGTAACAGTCTTAGGTGGTTCCCAATTAAATACTGCTTCAATCTTCTTTGGATCTACTGATATTCCTTATCCATATATCACGTGTCCAAAGAAAACTACGTGATCCAACCAAAACTTTCATTTGTAAGTTTTGCATATAATTATTTTTCCCTTGATGTTTGCAATACTATTTGCAAATGATTTTTGTGTTCATTGACATTCCTTAAAAAATCAATATGTCATCCATGAAAACAATCACAAAATCATCGAGGTAAGATTGCAATATATTGTTCATCAGTGCCATAAATGCTGTTGGAGCATTAGTTAGACCAAATGGCATAACTAAAAACTCGTAATGACCATACCTAGTTCTAAAAGTAGTATTCGAAATATCTTCCTATGCTATTTTAAGTTGACGTACCCGAATCTTAAGTCAATCTTAGAAAACACTGTGGCACCTCACAATTCGTCAAGTAGAACATCTATTTGGAGTAGTGGATATTTGTTCTTAAAAATTACTTGAGTAAGTCTTCTATAATGTATACATAACCTTAGTGTTCTATCTTTCTTTTTAACAAACAAAATTGGTGCTCCCCAAGGTGAAAGACTAGGTCGAATGTACCCCTTTTCACGTAATTCTTATAAATGTTTCTTTAAATATTGTAATTTAGGTAGTGTCATTTTATACGGTTGTATAGATATAGGTGTCGTACCGGGAATCAACTCAATGGTAAACTCTGTCTCTCTATTAGGATGTAATCCTATGAGATCCTCTGAAAATACATCAGGGTATTGATCTACTATTGGTATTCCATTAATATTTTATCTGTTATCGTACTATTAACTACATGTGCTAAATGAGCTTCACATCCTTCTCGAATCAGTTTAAAAGCTGGAAGTGTTGATATCAAACAACTAGGTACTATCATTCTTTCCCCGCAAAAGATTACTTAATTACATTCAGATTTGATTATTATTTCTTTCGTAAAATAATTGACTTTAGCTCGATGACGAGCTAGCCAATCCATACCTAATATATGGCCAAAGTCTGTCAAGTCCAATCAAATTAGATTGGCTGTCAATTCTGTATTTTAAATCTTAAGTTTGCAATCTTTATATATAGTTTTAACCCACATCATTTCACCTAAAGTAGTATGGACTGTTAATCTTTGAGTCAATAGTTCAGGTCTTACTTTGATTGCATGAATTTTTTTGGGAGTAATAAATGAATGAGTAAAGCATGGATCTGTTAAAACATAAGAAATAACATCAAATAAATATAACTCACCAGTGATAACCTCAAGAGCATCAGCGGCCTCCTATCGGGACATAGCAAACCTTGCCTATCCTTGAGCGCTCGAGGCTCCTATAACTCTGCTCATAACTGATCCTGACGCACCTCTACCCATAACTTGACTACTGCTGGCTATAGCTGCTGGCTCACTACTTTGTGCAATAGACTATACTGGAGGTACAGCTCCAGTAGGCCCCTCTCCTATCACTTGCTCTAGGCACTCTCACATAAAATGTCCTACTTGTCCACAAATATAACAACCACCAGTCATCCACCTGTAGTCCCCTATACGAAATCTTTAACACTAGGGACATGCAACTCTAACTGGTCTTGTCGCTAAATCTGAACCACTTAGTCATCCTCGACCGATACTTCTACTGGATCAGATAGTGACTAGGAAGGTTGTGGTCTAGTCACAGTAAATCCTTCATATCCGGCTCGAGTTTGAGTTAACTCAATTCTCCTCCTAGATCTACTTGTATCTCCCTATTGTGGTACTCGCTTCCTTTTATCTTTTTTTATCTCTTTCTTCATTATCTTCCTTAACTTTCAAGACTGCCTCAACTTTAACAATAACATCCCTTGAAACTATATAATCCTCTGTCTTAGTGTGAGGGATTTGCTTATGAATCTCCTTGTTTAATCTATTTAAAAAAATCCTACACTTTTCCTTCTCATCAAGGATAAGATTCGTAGCATAGTAGGAAAGCTGGGTAAACTGTAAGTCGTACTCGACTACAGTCATCTTCCTCTGTTTTAGATATAGAAACTCTAGCTTTTTCTACCCCACATCGGTCACACACGCCAAATACGCCTCACATCGTCCCTGATCAATCTTGCAGCCATCGCTGTAGAAACCAAGCAGGAAGGTATAACCCTTCGCTCTCCAACAAGAAAAACCCTCTTCTCACCATCAACCTCTACCACTACCTCCTTCGCATAACAATCCACTACCGCTTTGTTTTTGGACAACCAATCCATGCCCAAAATCACCCAAAAGTCGGTCATCCTCAGTATAATCAAGTCTGCAACATAATTCAGCTAACCAATCTTCAACTCACAGTTTCTCAATGCTTTACCTACCATAATGATACCTCCAGCTGGCATAGATACGACTACAACATAATCTAAAGGCTCTACACTACTTCCCAGCTGCTTTACGATGGACTCACCTATAAAAGAACAAGTTAACCCAGGGTCAATCAAAACAAATGTATCAAGTGTGAATATATAAATCGTACTGGTGATCACATCAGGATTGGATGCCGCCTCATCATATGTCATAGCATAGACACATGCCTTAGACAGAAATGCATACTGAGAAGCTCCTACGCCTCTTGCAGTAGCATTCGAAGTCCTACCACCTCTGCCTCTACCATCGCTAGTAGTAGGGGCTCCTTGGTTATCCCCCACATTGCTCAGCCACAGAGTAAATCTTCCCTCATCTCGGGTCTTCTCCATACAAAATCTCATCCTGTGTCCTGGGTTGTTACAGTAGAAGCATACTGGACGAGTGTCTCTACTCGTGAATGCTCCCCTACTCTGATGTCCTAAAGCAGGGGGTCTATAGGAATGACTCCCCCTACTCCCTGCCCCGCTCCTCTATCTGCTGCCCCTCCACTAATACTCTTAGGAGGCCTAAACTCTGTCTTTTTTTCTCTTTAATAGCACTAGAACTGTCAGACCTCTTCTGTCTCTTTCCTTCCATGCAATCCTCCTCAATCATAAGTTCCTCGACCCTCAAAGTTGTCTCCAATAGTAACTGATAAGTAGGGGACTTCATAGCAATGCAGGTGCAGATATTAAACTGCAACCCCCTCTCAAACCTGTCCCTTCTCTATATATTAGTGGCCACGTCCTTTGGCACATTACAAGAAAGTCGAGTAAACTCTGCCTCATACACGGTGATAGTCATCCCCTTCTGTTTTAACTCTAAGAATTCTATTTTTCTCTTGTTGTGGTAATGGGCAATAGTCTACTTCTCGGCGAACTCTCTCTGGAAATCTGCCCAAGTAAGTGTAGGAGGATCACTTTGACTTTTGGAGACTACCTCCTACTAATAACAAGCGTCTTTCTCTAGTAGTGAGGTAGTATATCTCAACTTCTACTCGAACGTGCACCTACACCAGTTAAGGATCCGCTCCGTGTGTAGAAGCCAATGCTCCCCCTTAGTGGGGTCAATGGTCCCCTTAAATTATTTGAAGCCCTTCTTGCGTACCTCAGAGAAATTCCTATAAATATCGAGGCCCTCCCTTTTCTGGCCTCCCTACTGTGCCCTCTGCTGGCCACCCTGCTGGTCCAACAACTATAACATCATAGCATGATAGAACTGTGCATGGGCAAGGTCAAAAGGTATAGCACTGGCTGCAAATGGTGCTTCCTCGGGTGCAGGCAATGCTCTGTATCCTGGGACTGGTCCCTATCCCCGCACGGACTCCTAGGACTCAGCGGTAACCTCATGTGATACATCCTCTATAACCTCCATCCTAAACAAATCATCATTTGAAAACTTTAGCTTCATGAAATATGATGCAATGAAAACAAGTTTTTGGTAAAGTCCGCAGGGAATCTAATCCCCGCTCTGATACCACTAAATGTGAACCCCATTTTTGTAAAGTTCGTTTTTCATTAAACTTCGATTTTTGCAACGATTTTTTTTCTTTTTAAAATAACAAGACAATTGAAATCGATAGAACATATATGTATAAATATATAGAAAGAATGGCATATAAGCATCCCAAATAAATCGGCCCAAAATACAAATCATCTGAAATATACGGAAGCTATGGTTTTCGGTTTAAAACAATGCAAGTGCCAAGTTTATACTATCATGTGTATGGCTATACAAAATGCAAAAGTGTAGTGTATTTAAAAAAACTAGGAGCCCACCTTTTTGCCAAGTATCACACGCTCGAGCTCTACCAAAAAGGATGTCCCTGCACTGCCTACTGTCGCTCTGAACAAATATACAAAGCAAAATAAAGGTTTGTATAAAGAATACTCAGTAAGCGCATCATTATAGTTATTATGTTGTATCCGCATGAGAACCTTCGGTCAAACAAGGTTGTGCTTGTGTAACACAAAGCCGCATGCGTGCCTAGCAATTCCTACAATATAATCTTTAAGTGTTTAAGACATTTATACCATCATTAAAGTGTTTAATATGTTCAGGAACTCATCCTATATCATTTGTATACTTTAGATATGCATTAGTATTTTTTTCTGGTCAAAATTAGGTTTTTTGGGCAAAATAACGTAGGTATATACCCTAATGGACGTACGTTATTCTTCCCCTCAGTTGCAGCTATGAATAACATATGCTAATATATAATTAACTTATGTTTAAAGCATTAACGTACATTATTACTACAATTAACATACATTATATGCCACCAGAAGCATTCTGCCCGAATTTCTAAGTCTTTCCTCACACCTACACTTATCATTTATCACTTAGCATACCAAACAACCTTCAGGGCACTCATACAATTCTCCTATATATCCAAACCATCACACTTAACCATTAAACACATAAATGACACATTAAATCCCAATCAACATAATCACAATCACCCATATAAAGCACCAAACATCATTTCCATATTTCATACTTATTCACAACCATCATCAAACTTACATTATTTTATATGTTCCATATTCCACATATCCAACACCATTTGTTTTCACCTATCAAGCTATTCAATTCATATTCACATTACCATACACAATTTACATCATTCAATTTTCCATAAACACATATATTCATTCATACTCACAACAATCAAAATTTCCCTCATAAACATAAATGATAAGTAGTGAATGAATGCATTTATGTGAATTCTAATGCAACCACACAATGCATGTTCCAGAGCCTCAAACTTTGCTGGAGAGAGAGTTCACTCGATTTCTACTACTTTTCATATAGGAGAGACTTCATTCATCCTTGTACATATTGGGCTAAACCCCTTGTTTTCTATAAGGAGAGACTTCACTCATCCATGCGCATATTTGGGCCAAACCCCTTATTTCTTGTAAGGAGAGACTTCACTCATCTTTATGCATATTGTGCCAAACCCCTCTTATATCATGACCTTCATGCAATGATGCTCACATATTGCCACATGATGTGAAATGAATACGATGCAATCCATTTTGCAAGGGCTTCTAGCCACACACACAATATTTACAATTGAGCATCTCTTTCTCATTAGTAAGCATTCCTACACATAACATACACTCCTACATTCCTCAAACACAATCTCATTCTAATTTACTCCAAGAAATAATATGCATATATTAAACAATCATTCATAAGTAAAACACAACAAAGTAAATGGAAAAAGCACTCACCTTGGGCGATAGAGGCTCCAAGATTCAGTCTGGCCCGATTCCCGAGTCGGGTTTAGAATGGCGTTACCTTCTTTCCTGTCACTTCAAAACCTAGAGGGAGAAGGACTCGACTTAAGGACGAATGTGGTGTTAATCCACTGGAAGTCCGTTGTTCGTTGGTAGGTTTGATGTTTGGAAGACTTTGGAATGAGGGTTTGGAAGTTTGGAGAGAGTTTAGGTTGTTGGGAGGGAGTTATGACATGTTTTAAGTTGTTTTCGGACATTTAATGACATGTCCAGAGCCCCAATAACGTATGTTTATTGTCCAAATTAACTTACGTTAGTAAAATGCAGGTCTAGGTCTGTCTGGAATGAATAATGTACGTTATTCAATGGAATAATGTACGTTATTCCACATCTTTCCCGTTAACATAATTCTCCCATTAACGTACGTTAATGGTGTGCAGTCTGTTGCACGTAACTATTTTTGACCTCTTTCGCTTCCCGACATATCCATACGTATCTATATACCTTACCCTAACATAATCCAACATTATTCCACATTAAACAGACATTTTTTGGTTACACAACTTCTTTGAAATAACAGTCTACAATAGCTCAATTTTTGGATAACCAATCCATCCCTAAAATAATCCCAAACTCGGCGATCCTTAAAACAATCAAATCGGAAAAATAAGTGGACTCACCAATATATAACTCACAATATCATAAAATATGTCTGACTAACACAGTATCACCAGCATGTATTAATACAGAACGGTATACCTAAATGCTCTATACTACCTCCAATATGGTCTACCACTGACTCACTCACAAATGAGCACGTAAAACCTGGATCAATCAATACTGAAGTACTATATGTAATGATAAAAATAGTACCAGTGATCAGGTCTGGATCCTCTATAGTCTTATCTCTACTTATAGCATAAACTTGGGCCTATGGTACTAAGCCTGATGGTACTGCTGCTCCACTAGATCCACCTCCTTTATCTATATAAACTGCTACACCTCTGGCAGCTGATCCTCCTCTAAAAGAAGAACCAGAACGTCATCCTCCTCTACCTCTACCAGCACCAGTCGATGTTGTAGTCTTGGCCTTACCAACACTACTCAGTCTTAAAACACCTCCTACACGAAGATCTCGTCTCTGTGGATAGTCCCAGTAAAAATGTCCCTGTTGATGACAAATATAACACAGTGAAACAGTATCTCTGCCAATGTCGGTACCTATACCTTGACCCTGAGGAATATGAGGCCTGGTTGAATAACCTCTACCACCTCCAACTCCTCAGCGAGACTGTCTATTACTACTACCTCATATCTCTCTGGGTGGCCTAAAATTTGTCTTCTTCTTTTTCTTTTGCTGTTGAGAACTAGAAATACCTGATACTGTGCGTCGCTTTCCTTCAGATTTACCTCCTTCTGCCTCTAACTCCTCAGCCCTGATAGTTGTCTCAAGTAACATCTCATATGTACGAAGTTTCATTATAATTCCATCATAAATGACATACCCAGACCCTAGAGCATAACTAGACAACCTGGTAAACTCTACCTCGTAATAAAAAACACTCATCTCCTTATATTTTAACTCTAGGAATTCAATCTTCTTCTTTGTCTGATAATGTGGAGGAGTGTATTTATCAATAAATTTTCTCAGAAAATCATCCCAAGTCAACACTAGAGGATCTCTCTAACTATCTGGAATTGACTCCCACCAATTCCAAGCTACTTTCTCGAGAAGATAAGTAGTGTACCTCAATTTCTGTTCTAGCATACATCTTACACGCAACAAAATCCTCTTTGTATTCCTTAAATAGTCGTCAGCCTCAGCTAGAATAGTGGTCCTCTCAAATGTCTTTGCTCCCTATTTTCTTACTTCAGTAAAGTTTTTATAAATGTTCAGGTTTAATTGACTCCCTGAACCTCTACCCTGATCTCTTATCATCTCCCTATTTTCTTACTTCGTTTATACGCTATATCTGTTATAAAAATCATAAGTTCAAAAATCATTTAAGATTTGCAAATCACACAAAAATTGAAAATCATTAGCACAGTCAACAGAGAATTTAATCCCTGCTCTGATACCACTAAATGTGGAACTCAAATTTAAAATCCATTTTCCTGGATAAACATTATAAATCAAGAAATGATATAAAATTCAACTCTTTAAAATGAGGAGAGAGAAAATATATAAACGTTGTTTATACAAATCTTGGCCCAATCCTATTTAGTTTTTAAAATAAAATACAAGCGGAAGCAAATTGTTTGAAAAAATATCAAACACATGTTTCGCATGTATATACTTATCTGTACAACATATGTACAAAGCAAAAATAAAAAATGAACTCTGAAGCCGGATCTTAGATGTAAATCACAAGCTGAACTCTGCTCACTGCTGTCTTCATCCGAAAGCAGCTACCTAGGATCTACACATCATTTAAACAAATGCGCGGGTCAGTATTTAATATACTCAGTAAGTATTCTTCAATTAGATAAAATGATGAGCAGGGAAAAATGTAAATAAGCACGAGGACGTGCTTAACTCATTTCTCCCAATAGCACCAGACTATGCCAGTATAAACATAATCATTCAATTCACACAGAATTCTAACCACACAGGTTTATACTATTAATTCAGCACACAACAACATTTAGATTATACAGATCAATCAATATAGCATAGAGAAGCATTAAGATCACACAGATCAATTCAACATCAACATAGGATAGCACACTACAATTACAAACCATACAGGTTCAATTATCCACACAGGATTGATCACTAAGATCATATTCACATAAAACAATCATCCACATAGGAATACTGATCATACAGGTCTTATAGCATTATGAGAATGAAATTGTATGAAATGTAAATGCTAATGCAAATCCATACAGGATGTACCCAGGTTTTTGTCCTCTATTCCACACAGGAGAGGATAGACTAGAATACCTCTGTACCACACAGGAGAGGTTTCAGACTGCACATAGCTTAGTCCAGGACAAAACATAACACGTCCTTTATCTACATAAGAAATTCCACACAAGAATATTATTGCCACAAAGGCTCGTGTCACAAAGAAACTTATGTAATATATAAATGTATTAACGACATTCAAAATATCACATAGCATAAGAATCACATTCGTATCAGTACGCAGCATAGGAAAACTCATTCATAGCACAAAGAATACCACACAGGATCGTATATATCATGCTTTCTATAATATCATTCATAGAACACAGTAATAGAACAAAGAAATCATGTCAACATCTCACATAGAGAACATACTGCACAGGTATAAGATATCCATAACAAATCAATTAATTGTCAATCATATATCCTTGTATACAAACACATGTTTACTCATGTTCAACTTTAAGTCATTCCTAAATCAACCATAGGTCCACTAAGGTATATATTTATCAATCATATGTCACCTAGGACATATAGCCATAAACATATCATTAATCAACAAGACAAGAAAACCAATTCAGGCCTTACATTAATCATTCGCTTTGAATCAACATCATATATTCATATTCAATCCACTAGAATAGATGAAATAAACTCTAAGTCAACCAACACATGTCATTTTCCATATGATTCCTCTATATCTAACAATCTCAATCACAGCATTATAGGCCAACTATAATGTCATATATATATATATATATATATATATATATATATATATATATATATATATATATATATATATCTATCTAT
>CANYCX011907907.1:0-23930 GCA_948193385.1 Breynia disticha f. nivosa | reverse complement strand
GTTAGATTCAATATAACTTTTCTACATTTTCCCATATCCTCAACAACTTAAACCTAGTTTCTCTCTCCAGAACCCGAACTTTATTATCTCTCATTTCTTACACTCTTCCTTCAAACACCATATTCAATTTAACAATCCCTGATACAGTATCTCTCATCCATTATTACCCAATCAAATTGATGGTTAAAATAACATTAATAGAGCCCAAATAAGCTAACCCTAACAACGATACTTCGAACCGAACTTAGGGTTAGAAAACCCAAACTCGTCACTTTTACCTCACTCACTTTAAACACTGATTTCAAGTATCTAAACCATGAATTATCACCAAAAATGGTTACTAATTGATAGTACATACATTAAGCTTTCCAAAAAGCCATATTTTGCTTGAATCGGAGCTTAAATGGAAAAATTATCGCGTCGGAAAGTCAAGTATGCATTAAAAACAGGATTAACAAGATTCAACGACAGAAAACTTACCGAAGTAAGAGCTCTAATCGTTTCTATAACACCCAAATGCCAAGATTTGATGAAGATTGATGATATCTAGGGTTTTTGGGTCTTGGAACGGTTGGAGGAGAGAGAAAAACGTGATTTTTAAGTGAATGACGAGAGAGACACACAAATGGTTATATATATATATACATATATATATTCGTTTTGGACGATTTTACCCTCGGTCATACTAACCTCTTATTCTCTCATTTTCTATTTCCCGATTGTCTTAAATATCCCTGATTTTTACTTTACAATAAATTCTACCTCTTCCACCAAAACATTAATTAAAATAATTTTGCAAAAAGTTTATATACATTTTTATTAAATATCTTATTTAAATTTAAAAATAACGTAAATAGATGGCGTTACATGCTGTGAACCCCATTTTTTGAAAGTTCATTTTCGAATAAATACAATTTTGGCACCTATTTTTTTCTTTTTAAAATACAAACACAGTTGAAAATCGAGAGAAAGAATATTTATAAAAATATATATAAAGTAGCACATGCATTTCATTAAACCATCCCCAATACAAAATAAATTCGAATATGCCGAAGCATATGGTTTTAGGTTTAAAAGAATGTAAGTGCTACAAGCCTATACTGATGTGTGTATGGCTATACAAAATACAAAAGTATGAAACTCCAAAAATCTATAGGAGCCGACCTATCAGCAAGGTATCACATGTGCAAGCTCCGCCCAAAAGTAAGTCCCAGCACTACCTACTGTCGATCTACACACATTCAGCAAAACACAGGTGAGTATTTTTAATACTCAGTAAGATATCCCTTAGTGTCATTTCTATGCTGGGATGTAGGGGAGTCTTTGGCCTCCGCAGCCTAGCCTTCCTCCAAATACAATCTATTAAGTCTACGCGTAGACTTACACACAAGGCGATGTTTAGCATGTCCCATACCATTTTATGATGTTCTTAGTGTGTTATGGAAACCTTCTAAATCATTTGGATACTTTAGATATACATTACTATGTTTTTTAGGTGAAAATTAGGTTTTCTGGCCAAATTAATGTAGGTTTATACCCTAGGTAACGTACGTTATTCTTCCCCTGAATTGCAGTTATGAATAACGTATCCCAAGCACAGATTAACGTATGTTTAGATCATTAACGTACGTTATTACCATAGTTAATGTACGTTAACTGTTCCAAAACCATTTTTCCCGAATTCTAAGTCTTATTCCATTCATACACTTATTCATTTAACACTTAACGTACCAAACAACCTTCAAAGCACATATATAACTCCCTTATTCATCCAATTCATCACATTTAACCATTAAACTGATAATTCCACACACTAACCACAATGAAACATATATTCATAACCATCCATACAAGTAACCAAGACACCATTACACAACTCATACACATACCCACGACATACCTTGTCAAAAAAAGCCACCATAACTTTCTTAACACTTAACGACAACATAATACATGTCATTTAACACAATAATATCAATTAACCATTCACATGAAATCAATATACTCTTTTAGGGCCAAAGCCACAATCATAAATCTCAAAGTTCACATCGTTCATCATTTTGTGCAATCTTCCATATACTTACTTAACCAAATGGCCACCATAACTATATCCACACTTTTAATCTATTCAATCCATAATCATACTCACATTTTCAATTATTGGATTCAATCCCATTAACACATGTATCCATTTACGCCTTTCGCCCCTTTCGAATTCCCTCGCATAAACATCAATAATAAACAATGAGTGAATGCATTTATGAATATGTTAATGCAATTCACATATAATGTATGTGCTCCAGAGCCATATTGTAAGAGAGAGTCCACTCTCTTCCTCATTTATGTGCCGAAGCTCCATTTGTGAGCCGAAGCTGCATTATGAACCGAAGTTCCATTATGAACCGAAGTTCCATTTGGGAACCGAATTTCCATTTGTGAATCGAAGTTCCATTTATGAGTCAAAAATCCATTTGTGAGCCGAAGCTCCATTGTGAACCCAAGTTCCATTATGAGTCGAATCTCCATTTGTGAGAAGCTCCATTGTGAACCGAAGTTCCATTTCTTTTGTGCAAAACATGATAATACATGGCACTCATCACATCAAGCAAGCATATATATAAAACCATTCTCGTTAGTAAGCATCCATTCAACATTATACGCTCATAAGTTTCTCAAGCCCCCATCAAGACACTCACACATTTCTATTACCCGTTTCATAGAGTTATAACACATTCCAAATAAACCAATAACATTCATACCATAATTTTGCAAACATATCATTTCATTAGTAAGCAACCTTTACACATAACATACACACCTACATTCTTCCCAAGACAATCTCATGCCAATTTACATCAAGAATTAATTACGCAGACATTGGGCAATCATTCATATGTAAATCACATCAAAGTAAGTAGAAAAAGCACTTACCTCGGCTCTGAGGTCCAATCCGTTGCCCGACTCCCAAGTCGGGTTCTGAATGTTGTTACCTACGACATATAATCATATTTCTTATCATTTAACATGTAATGTACCTTATTGTAACCTCCCATACAGATTTCTTTCCAAAATACCAAATTTTTCCTAAAACCCTAATCTCTTAAATCTCACAAAATCATATATTTTAGGGTTAAAGGCTCATAGAATCATGTTCTCTATTGAAATCCCATTAAAACCCTACAAAATCTACCAATTTTCCATCACATTTTAGCTCGAGATTGAGGATTTACCTTGATTCCCGTCACTTGAAATCCTAGAGGGAGGAAGACTCGATTTGAGGATAATTGTGTTGTTAATCCGGTGGAAATCCACTGCTCTTTGGTGGGTTTGATGTTTGGAAGGTTGGAAAATGATGGTTTGGAATTTAGGAGAGTGTTTTGGTTGTTGGGAGGGTGTTATGACCCGTTTTAAGTTGTTTTTTGACATTTAATGACATGTCCAGAGCCCGATAACATATGTTTATTGTCCAATTTAACGTACGTTATGAAATTCAACTTCTGGGCCACCAGCATTGAATAACGTACGTTATTCATGGGAATAACATACATTATTCCCTCAAAAATACATTAACATATGTTATCCAGGAATTTAACATACGTTAACTGACTATAGACTGCTGCAGTTTGCCTTTTTCGACCTTTTTCGAACCCTAACATGCATATATATGTACATACATGCTTACAACATATAATAACCGTTAGGTCAACTCATTTAACATCAATTAACATTGAACTAAACCTTATTTAACACCTAAAAATACATCAATTCATCCATTATATTTTCATCCAAACATATGAACACTTATTTCTTTGGTTCCAACTACAGCTTACACAACTTCCTCAGCACATGCGAGGAATCAACAACACAAACACAACAATCTCATTCCCATTCATAATCATTATTCCAATTTATAGTTAAGGATATGTTGCAAGCATGTATTGTGAAGTTTAGAGGTAGTTAGGACGATCACTTACCTTTAGTCGAGTTTTCGTACAATAATAGTTGTCATTCTAGTATCGGGATTCACCATACGAGGCATTATACGGGAGACGGTGCAGGAGTCCAGTTTACTGGGATGTTGAAGGTTTGCAACAGATTGAGGCGCCAGAGTTAGTTCAGCAAACCCTGGATAAAGTGAATGTTGTCAAAAAATGTTTGCGAGCAGCTCAGGATCGTTAGAAGAGTTAGTACAACCGACATCACCGAGAGATAAAGTATGCAGTCGGTGATAGGGTTTTCTTATGAGTTCCACCATAGATAGGTGTGATTCGATTTGGTAGACGTGGGAAGTTGAGTCCTAGGTATAACAAACCATACGAGATTACAGAGAGTGGGACCACTAGCTTACAGACTGAGGTTACCACCAGAGTTGTCCCAATTACATTATGTATTCCTTGTTTCTATGTTGAGAAGGTACTGATCAGATCCTAGCCACGTATTGAGTGCTCTAAAGTTGGAGATTTTTGATGAATTAACTTACAAGGAGGAGCTTGTTTGGATATTAGACAGAAAGGTGAGACAGTTGAGGTATCGCTAGATTCTGATGGTTTTGGTGAAGTGGAGTTTTCATTCACCAAAAGAAGCGACCTGGGAGGTTGAGTCGGATATGCACTGAAAGTACCCACATCTGTTTCCTGATTCTACCTCTGAGCATTGAGGTACATTATCATTACAGATTTTATATTGAATGTTCATACTTAGGTTTACTTCAAAGTTCCTTGATTTGAATCTTCGGGGACGAAATTTTCTAAGTGGAGGGAATTGTAACATCCCAGGAATTTTTCGTCTTAAAATTATGATATAAAAATGTTTAAACATCAATATATAAAGGTTGATCAAAGGTTGATATAAGGTAGATATGAATTAACCAAAGAAAAATTGAGAAATGCTGAAAAATGGGAAGTACGCGCAGTGGACAACAAACTATGCGTGCTCAGCACGACCACACGTAGTCACCATTCCACCACGCGTGGATTATTGTTTGCTTGAAAAAAATATAAATCGAACAACCGAGAATTTTACAGAAACATTAATATAGTCAATTTTACTTCGAGAGCCAAATTAAGTGAAAGAGAGCTGAGAAAAGTGAGCTTTTGATCAGAGGAAGAGGTTTGGGGATTTATTTTGCCATCAATTATCCAAAGTTCATAAGGTAAGTAAGGATTATGTTTACTTAAGGTTGATGTAAGACTTATGGCTGGTATTTTCTGAATTGCATGAATGTTTTGTTTACTAGAAATGATGAAATGAAGTGTAAGAAACTTGGATTTACTGTATGAATGTGCTAGGAAGGATTTGAAGAAGAAAAGTTGATGGAAAAGAATGAAAACCAATGGTTTAGTTAAGGTTTACAAATGGTGGATTGCTGGAATTTGGAAACCTTCGTTATTATATGTATTCAATGGAAATTTATGTTGGAATGACATGATTAGAACCTGAATGAACTTAGGTATATGAATTAGAAGAGGTATTGTTCTATTGGATGGAATTGGTAAGAATAGGTTATAAGGAAAAGGATGGAGAATAGTTGACTTCAAGTTGATAAATGATTGTTTTTATTCTCTTAAGTTAGGAATGAATGTATTAATGGTTAGTTAATACCTTGAATGTTATTAATTGATTGTGATATATGAATGCATTGATCATTCTTTGTGTTGCATTTATTGTGTGACATGGATATTGAGATACAGAATGTGCCTAATTATATTTTGAGCTGGGCTCGATGCCGTGCTGGGTGCGATCCGATTTGAGACAGAGATAAAAATGAAAAGAAAAGAAAATAAAAAGAAAATAAGACCCTGGGACAGTCATTCGCATGTGATTAAATCGTATTCATTTGCATTTGCATCACATTCATGCTTAGCATCTGTATTATTACTTATTGATTTATGAATGCTTTTTTGATTATTTGAGAATTATCAGATTATTTGAGAATGAATCGATATTGGTAATCTATATGGTTATATGTGATAACCTGAGTTATGTTGGGTTAGAAATTGAATGGTTTATTTTTTATTGCTTAGCATTGTATGTTCTTATTTCTATTCGTATCTATACTCATATTTGTATTGCTTTTATGACTACTTGTTATTGCATTGATATTTGATTATTAGTGATGGTTAAAAATGAGCATATAAGAATAGTTTGATATTGAATAGTGATTGAGTTGTTTGATTAGTTAAACGAAGATCATATCTCATGTTGGGATATTGATTTTCCATACGCTCATTTCAATGTACGAATCAATTATTGTGTAAGAAGCTTACTCAGTATTGAGAAATACTCACCCTTTGTTTGTATTGTCTAAATGATGCGCAGGATGCAGATAGCTGCCACTGGACCAGAGCTACAGTGATCTTCTGTCAGAGATAGCTGTTGTCAGAGGTTGAGCTCCATACATATATTTTTGTGTGCTTCCACTTTTGAGATTTTACATATTTGTACATATTTTGTAAATATTCATATTTTGAGTTTGAAATGTTTTCAAACTTAATTTTTGTCTCCGCTGTAAAATATTTTGTGAAATGGATAGTTTTGGTCATGTTTGTTTGTGAAATGAATATTTCATTTTCTCTCTTCTCTATTTTCATTCTAATTTATTATTATTATTATTAAAATAATATGGTTTATCAGGATTAATGGATTTTGAAAATGAGCTTCACATACCATTTTCATTCTTATCAAATATGAATCAACAAGGAATCCAATTCAAGCTTGCTAGTATTCATCTATGTTGCATCAATCTCCTATCTTAACCAAATCATATTCAAGCTTACTAGAATAGATGAAATCAACTATAAATCAACCAAGTCATCTTATTCACAACTTGTTTCATCAATATCAAGCAGACTATAAATCCCATCAATCTTCCAATCTCTTCTACCAGCTATATATTCATATATAAGCTTAGAGAACTTACTGATTTCTATTATTTTACAGTATTTCCCACTCAAAACTATGATTGATTCGATAAATTGAATCTGTTCTTATGTCAAAATCTCTATTTCATCAACTTCTCTCACTCTTCTCTGGTCTCTCCCACTATAACCCTTCCTCTAAACCTTTAGAAATGTTTCTTGAAAGTTCTTGCCATTTGATCGATCAAACTTATATTTTTTCAGATTTCAGTAGAGTACACGTGGTGTAGAGTGAACTACGCATTGTCGTGCCCAGAACGCGTACTTCACTACCATCATGTGTTTTTGGATGATTTTCTGTTTTCTCCTTTTTCTTGGTTAGTTACTTCATCCTTCAATCAACCTTCATATACCTATGTTTAACCATTTATTTTTCTTCATTTTAAAAAGAAAATTCTTATTTTCATTAGCCATTTCCACATAAATCAATTCTCAACAAATTCTGGGGTGTTATAATTGTGAGAATTTGAAATGAATTGTGCTCAAGTGTATATGATTGTAGCTTGTAAAACGAAATGTGCTTAGGATAGAAAAGGCTTGAATATGAATTTTGGTGTTGTTTTTTAAATGAATTACATGTGTGTGTGAAACCGTTTGTAAAACTGTTTCTATGGAAATTATGAACGGGGAAAAACAAGTTGGAGAACGGTATGCACAAACCATTTTCTAGACCATTTATGTCTAATGAACAACATAATTCAGTGAAAGTAAATAGGAAAAATATGAAAGATAAAGGAATTATGGATAGTAAACTTTGGTAAGATGAATCTCCCTAAGGAATAACACACCCAAAACATTTAACCAATGAGAACTTATGCATTAACTACCTTGGTAAGTGTTGTATGTGCATTATAAATATACATGAATTGTATTTTATACCATTTTAAAATAAGCCATTTTTACTTGATGCTGTTGGGATTTCTAACATGTTCGAAAACTATGGCAGCAGAAATACACTAAAAAACACGTCAGAAAACCTAAGAAACACATTAAATCGTGTCTAATTCATATATTTACATAATGGAAATAACCAGATTACGTAAAGATCGAATATTTAATGGAAAGAACATACCATTCTTCTTTTCTCTCTAGGCCGTGGGAGTTCTTTGCCAAGAATAGTTAACTACTGTCTCAGAATACTCTAAGACGACCTTTTTGACACCGACGAAGAACCCCAAGTGTGATTCCTCCACAACAATAACACACAGATTAAACGAAAATGTGTACTAGCATAATAGAGAATTTGAATCACCTTATTTTGTCAATCGAATGAGGAAAATGTGAGATGACGAGCACCACATCGATCTCTCAATACACCAGCCACTTAATCTCAGTTTCTCCCTCTTATAAAAATCTAAAATCTCACTACTTTAGGTGGAAAGCTCACAACATAGATGGGGTGTTTGAGGGACGGCAAATCTTGAATAAAGATCAGGGTTTTAGGTGTTTTTATAAAGAAGAGTTTTAATTAATAAAACACTTAACAGTCCTAATGCCATTAGGACTTTGTTAAGTCTTTAATTAAAATAAAATACCTATAAATAAAAGCCCTCACAGTCGTGACTCTATGTGGATAAATAATAAAATTTAATCTTTTAATTTATCCCACATAAATCTTGTCTTAATTTAAGATAAGCTTCCTAAATTTTCTCTCTCTTATCTTCTTACACATTTTTCACCTAAGACATCACATTTAATAAATAATATTTGTCTTAAAATCATGTAAGAAATATTATTTCTCATCCATCTTGGGCCCAATTACTAAAATTAACCCAAATGTCTGATTCTGCCCAATAGCTGGATTTTAACCTAATATGAAAAACAAAAAATACACTTTTTACTTTTCCGTTATCCATGTGTGATTTGTAGGACTATTTAATAAAGGTAATGAGTTTAATAACTCATAAACCATGGGCAATTTCTAGTAAGACACTATGATTACCCTAAATTAAATAGCATACGAGCGATGTCAACAACCTTACTACAATTCAAATGCATCCTTTGACCTCTGATATCTTGATTTGAATAAGGCATGTCGCTAACACCCTTATTTTGTGTTAAATCACTTTTCTTGATCTCTATGACAAAATTGATAAGTTTAAATAAATGACCTAATCATTTCATTCGGGTACGGCCACACTCTTCTCAATCTTGTCTATCAAGCGGCCAGTGATATCTTCTCTCATTTAGAGGGTCAATCCCTTCACTTCACTTCTTCTCTTACTTGTGATTCTTAGCATACCCAAATCATACCCACACTTTTCAACCTTGTACGACCTCGTTAGGCATATGACAAAGTACACTAAAAATTACAACAAGAGACATTATGATTTTCAATATAAGGATAACATTTGACATTCCAAATAGTGATCACTCTCCAAATACAATGCTCTACATTGTACCTATGCAGTTTTATAGATATCCCGAATATCTTTGACCCATAGAACGTAATCACCTAGAAAGTACATACTAGTCTTAATTTAATTCTATTCCTATAAAAATAAGCGATGAGGGATATTCAGAAAGTTAATCTCATAACTTCCAGGTTCTATTATCTAGGTCCTCAACCTACATACCTCAAGTGCTTAATTAACATTCTTGGATATTTTATCAAACATATACCACAGGTCAATACATGATATGATAAAATAATGCCTCATAATTTTATTACTCAATAGTAAAAGTTACGAATAATGTATTGGGTTATGGCTTACAGTAACAGATGTCTGATAATCTAAAATCCATATGTATACATGTGTGAGCATTAGATCTCCTTCAAAGAAGAAACTATATGTACATTTTTTAATTAATTATAAATAATCAGGAATAAAATGTTGGGTGCCACATTTAGTGGTATCAGAGCAAGCATTAGATTCCTTTGAGATAATTGCATTATTTTAAGTCTATGCATTTTTCGGCTTCTAAAAAATAATTTGTTCTTAAAAATCAAATATGATTTAGGGAATCATCGTGCTCCGACCCATTGAATCCTCTTGATTGGTTACTTTAATGTACGGTGAATTATGTGATTTTATGGTTTAATGGTTAAAAGATAATTTAGAGGAAAAAGGGTAAAGTACAAATTGATTGAATTCACATCACTTGTTTATAGGATGTTGCTATTATAGTGAGAGTGCTTGTATGGTGTTGATGATATTGGACTGTTTGTTGAGTAAAATATAGCTGGTTGACTTTGCGGATTGCATTTATGAATGACGAATAATTCAGATTTTCGTTATGGGTGTGTGTAATGATTCGTATGATTTGAGTGTTGTGGTTGGGCATTTTGCTTGCGTGTTGGGACTTGCACTGGGAGTATGAAGACTTAAAGAATGAACTGTAAAATGTCCTATTCTTATTACAGTACTTATTACATACTAATTAATCATATTTGTGTGTAAATACATATACTTAAAAACTTTTCTCTTAATATGTATCCATATGATCATCATTAATCATCATTCATCTTTTTCTTTACTGGATTCAACATATATACAAGTATTTTAAATATCCAATGTATAGTTCTTCCGTTATATACTCAGAATATTGATCGTCTTAGTTAACACATCCATTGATTAATCTTTGTGTTAAGCTAATACGAACTCTATTCTTTCTTATGCAAGTTTATATTTTTCATAGAATTGCTATATAACAGCTATAAATTAAATATACCTTAATTAAAAGTTCCATTCCTGCAAAACCAATACTAATTTCAACTAGCAACAACTCATATATAAACATATATGGAATAGCAATGTCAAAAATCAAACATCTACAATAATATGTTAGCAAAGTATACTATATACACAAGCACAACGTGTAATAACACTCAAACTCCTAAGCCCAACTCTAATGAAGAGAGAGAAAATGGTCTACGAGTAGCAGTTGACCTACCTGTCTAATATATACCTTTATCTCTGCTCTCTACTAGATCCTGAAACAAAAATCGTAGTTGCGTGAGTTCTGGGCTCAATGAATAATCATTAAATTAACCAATCTATCATTTGATCATATACATCCATTATTAATAATAATAAGCAAATGCAATATAACAAACCATATACATTCCTATATATTCATTCTATAAAACAGATAATGAAAATCTTGTGAGTTCATTTGTTTATCATGCAACGTAATCGATTATCTGTACAGTAACATAATAATGTACTGTATAAACCCCTCCACAAAAATGATCCTATAAAAAAATCCCCCATGCACAGCATAAACCCATATACGTATGATCAATCATATGTCACCAATCCTCACCTCAACAGATCAGCACCGTATCCTCACCATATCATCACCATTCATATTATATTAGCGTATATCGTATATCACCACATACAATTGCATAATGTGAAACGTAATCTACCTATTTACATTTTTCGTTTCATTTGTACTTGTTCGCATTTTGATCATATGAATATATATTCGTTACCATTTCCACATTTTACCATTTCTTTGCAATTCATATAGTCTAACGATCAATCGTTCATTATCACATAATCAATTGTATAATTCATACATAAATTCTTATTTAAAGTGAGTTAGTCTACTCACCTGTCAACTAAAGTACTCGAACATCTGTCTACTCTGGTCCTACCCTGACTATCTGGACTGTCGTCCTATAAAAACTATATATAAATCTTTCTATAAGATCCTATATAACGATAATTATAATGCATGCCCTAAAAATTTTATTATATTTACTTCTTAATCTTACAAACCTTAAACCAAACCCTAGAAATTTCCGAATCCATTTCACAACATTATTTACCAAATTTCAATTGATTCTAAATCAATTCAATAGTTAAAGTAATAAATCTATAAAACTTTATAGTAAACTTTAGGTTTTACCTATTTCGACTATACCGTTAGATCCCTGGCTCAAAATTACAATTGATTCGATAATTCAAATCAATTTCCTTACTAAATCTCAAACTTTCTCACTCAATCTCTATACCTTTCCTCGTCTCATTCCCTTTCCTACCTTTCCTCGTCTCTCTCCCTTTCCATTTCTCTGGGGCTTTGATTTAAATTTTTAATGTTCATAATGATCTCTCTAGCAATCGAAACTTATATTTTTTTTCTAGCAATAGAGAAGTACACGTGGTGGGCCTTGAGCATGTGTGGTCGTGCCCACCACATGTTTTTGGTTGTTTTGATGGTTTCTCATTTTCTTTGGTTACTGAATATCACACTTTTGTAACCCTTATATCAACCTTTACTACTTTTGTTTCTAATCATTTATTTTTTTCATTTTATTGGATAAGTTCTTATTTTTATTAATCATTTACTTATAACATTAAGTACGTGTTTTAGGGACGAGGATGCTACAAATCTCCTCCTTTAAAGAATTTTTTCCTTGTAATTCACTTATGTACCTTTTAACTTCATAAAAAAATATATACATTATATTTATTCTTTCTATCATATACGTTTCTATAAGCAAATGCAATTACTTATTACAAAGAAAATATACCTGTGAAGAGTTGTGGATATTCTTTTCTCATTATATCCTTTATTTCCTATGTTGCTTCTTCCAGATTATGATGTTTTTTCATAGAACTTTAACCATTGTGGAATCTCTTTTGTTCTTAGCTGTTTCATTCTATGATTCACAATATGTATAGGTTGTTCTCTAGAGGTTAAGTTTTTTGAAATTTGTACTTCTGATTCTTGTATAACATGGGTAAGATCTTATCTATATCTTCTGAGCACACTCACATGAAAAAATCGAAATTTGTTGCTAATTCCGTAGGTAGAGAAACTCTGTAGGCCAAAGGACAAATTACTCTATAATCTCATATGGTCCAATGTATCTAGGACTTAATTTTCTTTATTTCCAAATCTCATCACTCCTTTCTAAGAAAAAACTTTCAAAAACACTTTTTCTACAACTTTCTATTCCATTTTTTCCTAAATGTAATAACTCTTCTGTATGTCTTGTGTAGCTTTTAGTTTACTTTTCATCAGCTCAACCTTTTCAACTATTTCTTGCACCAATTCAGGTCCTTCAAATATTTATACCCCTTCTCTATCCTAAAAGATTGGACTTCAACATTTTTGTTCATATAGAGCTTTATATGGTGCCATACATGTGCTTATATGATTATGATTGTTGTAAGAAAATTCCATTAATGGTATGTACTGAACCCAAGAACCCTAAAACTCGAGAACACAAGATCTCAGCATCTTCTATAGTGTCTGTATAATCCTCTCTATCTGGCCATCCGTCTACGGATGAAAAGTAGTACTGAAATTCAATTTTGTACCCAATGCACTCTATAATGTCTGCCAGAATATAGAAGTAAATCTAAGATCTCTATTTGAAACTATGGAAACAAGAATACCATGTAATTAGACTATCTCCCATATGTACAACTCTTCCTACTGTTATAGAGAGATCCTGAATTTAATCAAAAAGAAATGTGCAATTTTGGTCAGTCTATCTACAAGCACCCGAACTGTGTCTTTACCTGATTGTGTCTGTGGTAATCCTATCACAAAATCCATAGTTATTCATTCCCACTTCCAGACTGGAATCGGTAATGGCTAAAGTTTTCCTGTTGATGTATGATGTTCAGCATTTACTTGCTGATTTACTAAGCATCTAGATATGAATTTAGCTACTTCCTTTTTCATGTTGGGCCATCAATAGTGCTATTTCAGCGTATTGTACATTTTTGTCATTCCTGGATGTATAGCATATGGAGCATTTTGGTCCTCATCCAGTATCCCCTGTCTAATCCCCTCGATATCAAGTACACATACTCTGGATCCAATCATCAATAACCCATCAACCAATTGAAATTGGGTCGCAATACCGTAATCAATTTGTTCAATTATCTTTATACACTCTCCATCTTTTTTGTGCTGCTTGTATCCTATTTAATAACATTGGTTGAACCATTAATGTTGCTACTAACACTCCCAATTCAGTTAACTCTAGCTTTTTGTTGAAGCTTTGTAAAGCTATCAAATTGGTCATGCGTGTTAATCGTAAACTAGATATAGCAACACTCGACTTTTTGCTTAGTTCATATGCAACCGTATTCGCGTTTCTAGGAAGATATTCCATTGTGGAATCATAGTCTTTCAACAACTCTAACCATATTCTTTGTTGCATATTAAGTTCTTTCAGGGTCATCAAGTATTTCAGACTTTTGTGATTTGTAAAAATCTTAAATGTCGCATCGTAAAGATAATGTATTCAAATCTTTAGAGAAAATACCACTGCGGCAAGCTCTAAATCATGTACTGGATAATTCGTTTCATGTGGTCATATTTGTCTAGAGGTATATTCTATCACTTTCCCATTTTGTATTAATACACATCCAAGTCCTTGATATAAAGCATCTCTATTAATGACGAATCCTCTTGTACTCCAAATAATCGTAAAGACTGGAGCTGTGGTCATTCGGTATTTCAATTCATTAAAACTTTGCTGGCATTGATCATTTCACTGGATAGAAACATTCTTTCTCAGCATTCGTGTCAGTGGTGCAGCTATAATCAAGAACCCCTCCACAAAATTACTGTAATAACCTGTCATACCAGGAAACTAAGTATCTCTATGACTGTCTTAGGAGCTTCCCAATTCATTATTGCTTTATTTTTCTTTGGATCTATTGATATTCCCTGTCCAGATATCATGAGTCCTAAGAAGACTACGTGATCCAACCAAAACTCTCTAATTTTTGCATATAACTATTTTTATCGCAAAATTTGCAAAACTATTACAAATGTTCATTATGTTCATCGGTATTCCTCAATTAAATTAGTATATCATCAATGAATTCAATCACAAACTGATCAAGGAAGGACTAGAATATATTGTTCATCAGTGCAATAAATGTTGCTATAGCATTAGTTAAACCAAATGGCATAACGGAAAACTCGTAACTAAAAACTTGTAGTGACCATACCGAGTTTGAAAAGCAGTCTTTGGAATATCTTCCTGTGCTATCTTTAGTTGATGATACCCAAAACTTATTTGAATTTTAGAAAACATTGTGGACCTTACAATTGGTCAAGCAGATCATCAATAAGGGGCAATAGATATTTGTTTAACACTGTTACTTGATTAACTTTGCGGTAATTTATACATAACCATAATGTTCCATCTTTCTTTCTAACAAATAATACAAGTGTGATTCTTTATGAAACACTAGGTCGAATGACACCTTTATCAAGTGACTCTTGTAACTATTTCTTTAGTTCATGTAATTCGGATGGTGCCATTCTTTATGGTAGTATGGATATCGGTGTCGTATAAAGAATTAACTCAATTGTAACACCCAAATTCGACTACCACTTGTTTTGTATTTTATAAATTATTTCCCTCATGTGGTATTCAAACTTGGATATTATAAGGTTTTCAGAACACAATTAAAAATGAATTCTTTTTAAGGAAAAATCTTTTACACGTATTCCATTTTTCCTTATTCAAATGGAAATATAGATATAGAGATTTAAAACATACAATACCTTAAAACAAATAAGGTTTCCAAATAAATATATTATACAAGAAAAATAAGTCATTTGATTCTCATTTAAAAAATACAACTTAATTAAAACACCTATATACATAGAATGTTTTATGTGCTACGTCTGACGTCTATACATCAATTAACTTCAGTGCACGGCCATGCTGGTTCATTGGTTCCTTGGCTTCAGTCGGCAGGAGCTTAAGCATCCTCTTCAATTCCTACAAATGTCGAATATGGCAGGCATAAAATGCAAAATGAGTTTTTACACTCAATAAGCAACACTACCAAAATGGACAACTTCCCATGGCAGTTATACATTTTAAGAAAAACACCAAAACTATGCAATTTAGTTTACCATTTAAACACTCAAACAATCACGTACATTTTTCCCTTAATCACCCTAGTTCTTAGGCCAACTGCAGCAAGAGAACGGTTTGGGGAACCAGTTGACCAGGCCGTTCTCCAACCCATTTGAGTATTCTCTTCAAATCGGTAGTACCAAACAGTTTGGGGAACGGTTTAGGAAAACCGTTCTTCATCCCGTTTTATTCTACTGGAATGCTTCCACAAACATAACGGTTTGGAGAACGGTTTGGGTTGCTCGTTCTTCAGTCCGTTTTGTTGCTCTATTTTCCCAAACTCCTGCAGTTTACACTGAACAGGTTTATATAAAATTCCACTTAAAATATATTAGACGTTTACACCCAATTAGCAACATTCATAGGTCCAGTTCAATACATTTTGTATATTTCACACAATATGAACATAGCCAGTATACTATACAAGGAACACATGCCACACATTCACATCAATACATTCTCGACACTTAGTCGTTCTTTCCAAACATATGGCATACATCATACCCTAACATAATCCATACCACCTCAATTTAATCAATTTCATTCGATTACAACTTAAGGAAGTTAGGCATAAGAACATGTGTAATATTCTTAGCATTTTTACTAATGATCTCCAATTCACAGATCACACAAAACACAATTTGCCAGCAATCACATACGTATATTCATAACATAAGTTCACCAAGAACACATCTTACTCAATATGATAAATGTGAATGCATATGATCTAACACATTCCTTAACTGGATATACAAGTAGATATCCAGATTCATGCAAAGGTTCAATACCTCCAACCCATCGCCTGTCATGTGGGACTCTACCCAAACCCATGCCCTGGAAGGTTGTTGATATGTCCTTACAGGTCCAACTTAGGACATGTGATATACCCTTTTTAACATGCCTTAGCATGCTAATCGCCCAGAATTGGCCAGGCATGCTCGAATACCTTGAAAAGTACTGAGACTTCCACTGTGCCTCGGTGTAGCATGTTTTATGTACTACCCGAAATATCTATATATAAAAGTCTGTAAGACCCCCAACCCATCTCCTGTGCCCTGGTAAGTTGTTTATATATCCTCAGAGGTCGTATTTTGGAATTAAATCCACGACGTGTGATATACCCTTTAACGCCCTATTTTGTCCATAACCGCTCCCTTATTTTCAATTACCGCTCCCAAGAGCCTTTTTTCACTTTATTACACATGCTCAATATAAGCCCAAATGCATGAATGTCTTGTGCATCATCTATGCAATCAAATCATCCATTCACGATCCAACCATGTTATGCTTCACATTAACAACGTTGATTCATCAAACAATAACAACTAAAATATATTCAATTAGCATAGCCAAGATAGGATCCAATACCAAACATATATTAACATTAAATAGCAACACAATCATGTATCATTTCAACATCAAATATGGGCATAAGAATCCTTCGTTCAAGCTTAAACATTTCACGTCTTTATCAAAGTCAAACGTATGGACTTCCCCAAGCTCATACATTTTACAATTCACATTTACTCAATCCATCATTCTAAAACGAATATAAATCACATACAATAAACCTTCAACAATATAATCATTAATCAATATTCCGTCTCATGGTAAAATTAGTCCATAACCATAGCCTTCACACATTTATACCACTTTTATAAACGCATATTCAAGTAGTTGAACCCGTTTAGACATATTTAGACACATTTTGTATGCTGTGAATAGTGCCAAATGGTTTGGCAAACTGGCTGGCCCAAACTGTTTGGCAAACTGTTTGCCTGTTCTGGATTGGCTAAAAAATGAAACGGTTTGGGGAACAGTTTGCCCAAATTGTTTCCCAAACTATTTGGACCCCCTGAATCCAGCATTTTGCAATCCAAACACTCAAACATTTAATCCAATTCAATTATTAACTTCATAATAACATTGTACCAAAACAAACACATAATTTAATCCTTCAATCATGGTACATACCCAAGGCAATCCACTTCATACCCTTCCAATTATCAAAATCATTCACTAGCCAAATTAACTACTCATAATTATTCGAATATCACCAACCATTCACAATCATCTAATCACACATCAAACTCCATATCCGTTCACATTAACACAAAACCTCAATTCATCGAGCATAACTCACATAACACAAACATCAATAACCATTCATAATCACATTCCATCATATATTAATCATCACCTAGGGTATTCAAGACATACACATAATAACATGCTTAGGGAAAATGTGCTCATGTTACTTACCTTAGCAAACACTTCAAGTTTTCGTCACGAGCCATCCTCGCCATAAACCCAAATTTCCTATAGTTTTGACATTATAACATATATCAATCCCCCAATCATTTCATTAATGATTAACATCAATGATTCGCTTAATTACAATAGTATCAACACTTTCTTCTCTAATTTACTCATTGTTTTCCTTAACACTAATCACCATTAATATACTAAACAAGTTTGTTTAGCTATCCTCTAATATATCATACTAACCACCACACCTTAATGCTTTTAATTTATACAGTTCCTTTTTGAACCACTTAACCATTCTCTTTCCTCATGCAATTAGTTTCACCACAACAACAACCATTCAAAATTAATCATACCAACATCATCATTAGGGTCCAATAAAACTTACCTAAGTAATGGAACTCGTAACAGAACTCCCGTTTAAAAATCCTGAACTCGTCACTATTCATGGACGATTTTCAAACCTCGATTTTAGATACCTAAACCAGAATTTCAAACCAGAAATTTTTACTATATGATAGTATATTCCTTAAGCTTACAATCAAGCTATTATTTAAACAATTCTGAACTTAAACGAAAAAGAAATGTGGTCGGAAAATTAGGGTTATGGAGAAAAACGAGATTAGGCATAATCATATTCGAAGAACTTACCGAAATTCGATCCTTGCTCGATTCAACAACTTTCGAGCGCTAGGTTTTCGCGAACTTTGGTGAGGTTAGGGTTTGAACTAAGGAAGGTAATAAGAATGGGAAGGAAACGTTTGGTATGGAGGAGAAAAGAGAAGAGATATATATATTTATATATAAACTTGCCCGATTTGGACAATTTTACCCTTTTGGGTTCCGGTCCTCTAAACACTTCGTAGTTCTCTTTCCTGCTCAACTCCATCAAGGCCAATTAATATTTCCTCTAGAATGTTAATTACTTCCAACTAATTCTCACACTTTTCACAAAGTTATTATTTTAAATAATTCGCGAAAAATTTCTTTGTATTTTCGTCCGTATTATAATTTCAATTCAAATTAACTGAAAAATTTAAGGTGTTACATCAATAGTAAACTTCATCTCTCTATCAGGAGTTAATCCTGAGAGATCCTCCAAAAACACGTTAGGCAACAAATCTACTATTGGTATTCCTTTAACATTTTCATTCGTCGTTGTTCTATCAACTATATGAGCTAAATAAATTTCACATTCTTCTCGGATCAACTTAAAGGCTTGAATAGTTGATATTAAAGAACTAGGCACAAGTTTTCTATTTCCACAAAATATTACTTTGTTTTGTTTTTTAGGTTCAATGATTACTTCTTTGGTATAATAGTCTACCTTAGCTCAATGAAGAGCTAACCAATCCATACCCAAAATCATATCAAACTCTATCCAATTGAATAAAATTAAGTCACCTATCAATTTGGTACTTTGTATCTGTATTTTATATTTTTTGTATATTGTATCTGACCACATCCTTTAGCCTAAGATAGTATGAACTCTTAGGCTCTGTGTCAATTTTCTAGGTTTAACTTTTACTACATGTATTATTCTGGGATCAACAAATGAATGTGTAGAGCCAGGATCTATCAATGTATAAGTAGAAACACCAAATAATTATAACTCCCCTGTGATAACCTTAGGGGCATCTGTTGCCTTCTCTCAAGACATCGTAAAAACCTTAGTGTGTCCTTAAGTCTGAGTACTAGAGGCTCCTCTGCGTTGGCCAGACGCTAAAGTAGAAATAACTATTGTAGCCATCCTCGAGTACCACTAGTCGTAGCCATAGGATCGCTACTATGAACAACTAACTATGTTTGAGAAAAATCCCTCGATATATTACGTATAGTTCCTCTCTCTGGATAAGCTTTAGCAAAATGTCCATACTGATCACACACATAACAACCTCTTGTCAACATCCTACACTCACCCGAATGAAGCCTCAGAAAATATGGGCAAGGTAGTCTAGCAGGTCCTAAAACTATTGCTAAGCTACTCTGTCCTCCCCGTCTAGATCCTCTACCGAAATAACCCAGATAAGAAAATGGTCGTGATCGGCCTGCAGTAAATCCTAAAAAACCGGTGCGAGTAGGGGTAAACTCAGTCTTCTTACTTGGTCTACTTGTAAAGTCCTAAAGTTTAGAAAAAATAATAATGTTTTAACTAATTATATGAAAATGTACATAATTTTTTTGCAATTTAATTAAATAATAATTTGGTTGAGGAAATGAAAATTGGTGAGTAATAAAAATCGTAGGGTGTTTAGATCATCGGGAAAGAGAAATACGAAGGAGAGGTAAACCAATAGTGCTCGGGGGCAAAACCGTCCAAATTGAAACCTTATATATCTCTTTTGATCCTCTATCTCTCTCTACACTTCTCTAAACACACTCTCTCTCTCTTCTTACCATCTTTCTAAAGTCAAGTACATGTTCTTCATGGTAATCTTACCATTTGGGAGTTGTAAAATCGATCGAGGATCGAATTTCAGTAAGAATTTCTTGTATGATTTGTGAAATCCCGTTTTTAAACCTTAACTCCAGTTTCCGAACTTGAATTTCTTTCGTTTAAGCTCCGATTTGAGCAACTAATGACTCGTTGGAAAGGTTAACATGTGTACTATCCATCGGTAACTATTTTTGGTGTTTAGATGTGTTTTAGGTGGCCAAAATTGAAGTTTGAACGTCATTGGTGAATAGTGACGGGATTGGGTTTCTTAACCATATACTTATTTTTTAGTTCTATCATTGAGGTAAGAATCATTGGACCTTATTGAGGTTGTTTGGACCGTCAATTAAATTGGGTAATAATTGATGTGAGAGAATGAAGTACGAGTAGGAGAATGTTTAGGGTTTTAAAGGAAGAGTGTATGAAATTGGGTCTAATGATAGTGTGGGATGGTAGAAAATGTAAGAACATACCTTAATAAATGTGTTGGGAGTATTAATGATGGTTGGTGGAAATGAAGAAAAGGAATTAGGTTAAAGGTGGTTGAGGGTTATTAATAAGAGGTAGAGGAAAGAAGTGAGGGAGGAGTAATTAAGAATGTAGACATATAAACATAGTTAATTATCGACATTTCATAATGTCATGTGTGTGTAATTAATATAAGGTTATAAGTTGAGTTAATATGAGGTAAAAATCCCGAAGAGGAGAGTTCCCAGCCAGAGCGTTAGGCGTTGCTTGCGAGGTAAACAACATGACGTCAACTTCCTTTGCTATGTATGAACTTGATTGTGAAATGTTTGCATTGTTGTATATCATTTGGTGAACATATATGTTTTCTTGTCTGGTTGTTTGGAATAATTATGCAATGTGTTGGTAATGCATGTTATTTATATGTATGATCTTGTATACCTAGTGTGATGATTAGGTATATGGTTTATGCAATGTTTGATATATGGTTGGATGTTGCTCATGAATGGTTATGCGGTTGTGTTTGTAGATGTGGTATTGAATGAATTGATGGATTGTGTGGGTTTATATATTCATTTGTTAAGTTAATGAATTGAGAAAATGATGTTGAATCTGTTGGTGATTTGAAATGAAACTCTGGTTATATCTATATATAACATGGCATAAATGTTTTTCATTGATGCTTAATTGGGACATATGGACATGGCATATGGCGCCATGCAAATAGGGATATGGAAGTAAGGAAAGATAATAAATGATAGCTCTTAGTGAGCAAAAGAAATGAAGGAGTGGTTATCGGCTCTAGGGAGCGTAAATTGAGGTGGTATATAAAACGTACTTTACTGCGGCACAGTGGAAATCCCAGTTCACTATTTAGTGTTCGAGCATTCCAGGCCAAGTAAGGACGTTATTCAGGCCAAGTAAGGGCGTAAAATCTATGGTCCATTGTAATTTATAACCAATACTCCCGGCCGATGAGTCGCATTTGCAAACGTCACAAATTTTGGCCAAGTAAAGGCAAAAACCTTAAATCATACTAGATGTGCACTAAGGAACATGCACTTGCATTCATTATGTTGCATTCCATACAATTACGTGAATGAATGTGTGAAGAGTTAAACAAGCTGTTTGGGTGAAGAATTCATGCTATGATTGATATGTTGATGAGTTTGTAATGCTTATGAATTAAGGCATTGATTTTGAATAGATTGGGAACCTTGTTATGAATAGATTGAAAACCTTGTGATGTATTTTCATTTGAAATTGAACTGGTTGAGTTTGTGGTGGAATCCAATTCTATTGATTTTGTGTCATTAAACATGGATGTTGAGAAATATGGGATTGATTGTATGATGATTGAATTGGATTGTTTAATTTTTATGTGAGTTAGAACATATATGTTTGGTAATTGAATTGTTGAATGGAAAGATTGTAGGTTTGTATTGGTTTCTTTCCAGGAAAATAGCGTGCCATGCGAGATCGTAGCAAAGTATGAGCAGTCGCTACAACAACGCGTACTTAACTACCACTGCGCGTTTATATGCTCTCAAACTACATGCGGTGGTGACGACAATGCGTACTTGTCCATCACCGTGCGTAGTTCCTACCAGTCCGCGTGGCGTGCTGTTTTTAGCACAATTGGTGTTTATTTGAAATGTTGAAATTCTAAAAGGGTTAAAGATGTTGACATATAAAGTGCAAAAATGAAACTGGATGATTGTTTACTTGTCAAATTGATAATGTGCACGCCTAATGCTAAGATAAATTCGTATGGCATAAGTCACACGAATTATAGATAAACTTGTGAATGCCTAGGAAGTTGTCCATTTGGTAAATGTTGCTTATTGAGTGTCAAAACTCACTGCGTTTTATGCCTGCCGTGTGGGCAGGGGCTTGAGGGGATCTATTTTGCTACGAGAAGGATAGATTTTGCTTCAATCTGACCTCAGAGTTCGAGTTCAAGAAGCTAAGGTGGGCTGTGCAGAAAGATATTTTCGGGTTCAAGACAATGCATGTTTTCCCTTGTTTTGGTTATAGCTGAAATGGAATTTGATGGTTCCATTTCTTTCACAACCTCAAACAAATTTTGTACCTTGGTTAAATGTTAACACCATCCTTACCAAAACATTATAAAGTTTCGTTTTTATTAGTAAATGTATTTTATGATCCAATGTATACTTTGGTTTAAATTGGTGTTCTTTATTATTGTTCCAAATTTTGATGTACGGGTTTGATTATTACCTTGAATGAATTAGTAACGTAACATAAGGTAATAATTGAAATCGAGTGTCACACTACTAGACTGTCCTGAAGCTACTACTCTCTTCTGTTTACTTGCTTTTTCATCTTCATCATGGTCATTAAACTTAAGAAGTTCTTCATCTCTAATCGTTGAATCTCTAAACACTGTACACTCACTCATTTCTGTCTTAGTGATATCTTTGCGAATTTTCTTATTCAGGCCATCCTTAAATAACCTACATTTAGCCCTACCAGTCGAGATGTGTGACGCCCAAATTTAAATACCATTTCATAATTTATTTATTAATTTCCCCAAGAAATGATTTCGAAACTCGAACGTAATTTGTATTTATAGAAAAATATAATTTAAAATCAAACCAAAGTAAATAATATCAGAGGAATAAAAATTTAATTCATTTAAATTTAAAACTCACAACTTGTTTCATCAAACCGGTTTACAGAGTTTAAGCAAACCCAAAACCCAAATACATCATAGATTTGTACAAATCATTAAAGGTTATGAAATAAATACACACTGGAAAAATTTAACATAAATCATAACCTTTCTAAATACAATGCATTATGTATACTTATCATGTACAAGGAAAATTTAACACACAATGCACTGCCCACCTTCGATATTCTCGCTAATACGCACTAACTTGAGCCACAAGAATCCCTAACTTCTTTTATATGCCGAGCGAAACAGGCATAAAATATGCGTGAGTTATAAAACTCAGTAAACAACAAT
>CANYCX011907873.1:0-11609 GCA_948193385.1 Breynia disticha f. nivosa | reverse complement strand
GGCGTAATGTTCATCACCAAATGAGGTTTGAAGTGTTCTGGAAGAATTTGATTCTCCTAGGCTTTCAATATACTTGATCCTTTCCATCAACTCAATATCACTTGGGTTTGGATAAGGTAGTCCAACCATAACTATACATCGACCCATCCCATCACTGAAATTGATACCTTCTGAAATCTTTCCCCCAACTACAGCCAGAAGCATCGCGCCATTGTGAGTTACTGAAACGTCGTTGGAGCTTTTACACAATACATCAATTGTTTCCTTGTATTCATTAAGAACATGATCCACATCAGTATTTCTTCTTGGCTCCCTAAAGAGACGCTTTTTCTTCATAATCCTGTCTAGAATGCCGGATAACTTCCATGAATTGTAGACCTGTTCTTCATATTCAAATGAGGAGAAGAACACTACAATTCCTTCAGGAACAAGTGCCGCTAAATTGCAAAGCAAAAGGCCCAACTCCTCTATCTGTGAGCTCATTTGACCAAAACTTCACGTTAGACATGCTTAGTTAAAATAGAAGAGTCGATAATCTAATAACAAGAACACATTTACAATCAAATATAGCATTAAGACAACATTTTCTGCCAGAGTGCAAGCTGAGAGATACCATGATTGATGAGCTTCTTGAGCTATAGCTAAAATCAAAAGTTTGACCGGTAGGGCCTCGTGAAACTGCGATCGGCAGTATATGCTCGGGAGGGATGATATGATTACATGAAAAGAACTGTAGCTGATCTTGAGGCAACCAAGGGAACAACCGTTCCCTCGTCTCTTCTATAGGTTGTAGAGTTCCCCCAGCCAGTATAACAGCATGCGCTTGATCCACAATCTGCAGAGATTCATTAAAACAGACAGAATATCGCATCCAGGACTTTAGCTCCTAAACCTTGTAAGAAAATAACATATTATTCAAAAAGCAAGGCGTAAAATAAGTTGACCTCTGAGAAAATCTTTTCCCCGGTGAGCATCACATATTTTAAAAATCCTCCTTGTCGTCCAGAACATTTTGATCCCATCTTTGAAATTATTATTCTTCCATCACCATCAGTGTTTGTAAGAGATGCCAAGAACTCTACAAATGCCTGGAAGCTAGAGAGAACACTCCCCTCTTCACCAAACTCTCCAATGTCATTTGAATCGAAACCTTTCTGAGAAGCAGCAGCTTTCTCTCCATACCCACTAACCTGGGAAAGAACATCAGGATCAGGAAGCAATCTTCAAATGAGTAAAAAACGTTACTTGATTGGCAGCAATTGCAAACAAATGAAATCAAAAGACTCATTCACCTTATGAATAAAATTGTTTTCCTTTATGTAACTGAGCAGCTTGACCAAGTTAATGTTGTCTATATTCAGAGAAAATAAGAAATCGTTAATTGTCATAGATGTTTCAAAGGCAGTTTTCACTTCAGTGGCCCTCTCTTCAACTTGTTGAATATCTGTATGACATAAATCCTTCTGATTATGCAGAGTTAGAAGGAAAGCCCGAGTGAGGACCATCAATGTCTGGATATATCTTCTATTACCAGGCGTCAAAACGCTGCAAAATCTTGTAAAATAATTCCCAATGTGATGGTGCACTTGTTCCAACTGAGTAAAAGCAGAAAGTTTAGTTGGTGGTTTTAAAATAAAAAATATTCATATGAATATCAATATTAGTTTCAGTAAGTTCACAGGCCACAGGGAAAACAAAGTTCTACAACATAATACTCATTGGGATAGCACAACGAACAACGGATCATATAGGTTCTGAACAAGAGGAAACCAAAACAGAGTCCACCCTTGAAACAATTACATAACAGATAAGACAAAAGATTGAGATGGAAATTTATTTACCTGTGAAAGAGTTATTTTTGCATCATACATGCTAATAAGGGTATCGGCAAGGTTATGGGCCTCATCGATTATAACAATATTATTCTTCAAATTCAGGCCGAGTGATTCACGGGATGAAGCTGATAGAAGAGACTGATAGGGTAGAACCACCAGATCAGCTGTAGGCACCATGCTTCTGGAACCATAATACGGACAAACTTCCATACTTCTTCCAAGCTGAACAAGGTCTTCAATGTCCATTGCCTCTTGTTGAGCAACTGTATCTCTAAATTGCTTTTGAACTTTATGCTTTCTAAGCATAGGGCACCCAAGAGAAGCTCTGGTTCTGCGTGATCGCCCCCCTGCTCCTAAGTTCTAAAATGATAAGAAGAAAAATCACTTGAAGGAATACTCCGCTTCTCAGAATGCAGAAATTCTCAGTTGTGCCTCTAAGCTATTGTCACAAACTTCTCAAGTTGCATTAGCAATAAAAGAACTTGATTATGACACACTCAATCACAATCACAAAAAATAACGCAATGAGTATCCTCAATACCTTGATTTTAGGCACTTGCTTATTCTTGTTCTTCTGAAGTTCCAAACACCTCTCGTTGATCCTCTTAGCATTTCCAAGCCTAAGAACCTCTAAAATCCAAAACCCAACAGCCAAAATCAATCAAATTTCCACATAATCACATAACAAAAGCAAAATGAATACCTTGATTAATACAAAGGTTCTTTCTAGACCCCAGACAAACCACAATAACCTCCTCACTAAAGAAAGTCTTCCTCAACTCCTTGACAAACTGCGAAAGCTGCGAATGCGTCCTACTACAGAAATATATCTTCAAATCCCTCTCTTCTTCTTCTTCCTCTTCTGCGACGTCATCGTCACTACTTGACCAACCAACACTAGTTGGTCCCGCGTTGCTCTTTCTCTTCACGGAACCTTCCTCTTCACTCTCATAGTCCTCCAACAAATACTCCTCTTCTGCAGCGTCAATTGCCACGTCATCACTTTTCCCTCTCTCCGTTTCTTGCGACCGCGATTCTTTCATACTCGCGCGATTATTACAATTATTATTATTTCTTTTTTTAAACGCGGATTTTTTCTCAACTCTCTTCTCCAACGACTTGTCTTCCGTACTCACCACAAAGTCTCTCATCCAATCCGGCTCGTCGTCATCGGAGGAGGTTCGGTTCAGTTGAGACAATTCGATTTTCAAATTCTGTTTGTTTCTCTGATCGGAGACCCATTGTAATGCACTACATATTATACTTAAAGTTTTTCCTGTCCCTATTTCGATCAAACAATAAAATAATCAAATTACGAAGTCTAAAACTCGAAATGAAAGAATTGATCAATAATAGTAAAAAAATAGAGAGAAAAGGAACCTGTAGGGCTTTCAAGCATGGAGATACCGCCTTGGTTCAGAGATCGATAAAGAGCTTTCATGAAATCGAGCTGGATTGAGTACGCTTCGTACGGAAATGCTGGGAATTTCGGTTCGGTTTCCATTTCTCTCTCTATGAATTTCGGTTCTCTGTGAAGCCCTCTTAATAATGGATTTTCCCGCGAAAACTAAAATCAAAAGAATATTCGTTAACGAATGAAAGGGCCGTTCAAGGAGCCCATTAGGCCGACGATGAAGCCCATTAAACTAAGGGGTTATTAACTGTGTAATTTCTAATTTAGGGACTAAAATATAAACTTTACACCAATTGAGGGGTGTGAGGATATATTTTAGTAACCCTAAAACCCCTACTATATAAACCACACAGGACGCAGCCTCTTAAGTGGTGAAAAGGAGAAACTAAGCTGAGTGGAGTAGGATTTCTCTCGTTCGACAGCTGCAATGGTAAAAACACGAAAATCTTAATCTTAATTTTGATGGGTTAAGTCTAACAAGAATTTTGGTTTTGTTGAAAATGAATTAACAGGGTAAGGGAACAGGAAGTTTCGGTAAGAGAAGAAACAAGACTCACACATTGTGTGTGAGGTGCGGTCGCCGTAGCTTCCACCTTCAGAAGAGCCGTTGCTCCGCTTGTGCTTTTCCTGCTGCTCGCAAGAGGACTTGTATGTCGCTATTCAGCTTTACCAAATAGTTTGTTCTTATCATTTCTTCTTAATGAGTTGTTGCCTTTGCTGGGTTGCTTTTATAATCGTATATCCGCTGTCCATGTTTGGATTTTATTCTGATTTCTACGTTTGCAATTGTAGTTCAATTGTATTGTTTTGTTTGTTTGGTGGCTTTTAGTGTATTTAGTTGTGGAGATATGGGGGTTTAGATTAGATGAAAGGATGATTATTGTGATTTCTTTTCTGAAATTTGCTTGTTTTTTAGACAACTGGAGTCAGAAGGCAATTCGCCGAAAGACCACCGGCACCGGAAGGATGAGGTATCTCCGCCATGTTGCTCGCAGGTTCAAGAGTGGTTTCAGAGAAGGTAAGCATACAACACATGAATCTGTATTACTTTGTGGCAGTTGTTTATGTGACGCGGAATTGTATTGTTTCGGTTTTTGATTAGGCACTCAAGCAGCACCAAGGAGTAAGGGAGCAGCAGCCACTGCATAAGCAATGGGAATGAATGCAGTTTTGAGCTTTATTTGGATATCCAGATATAGGTTTAGTTTGGAATTATGTATTTCAACTTCCGGAAAACTTTGTTCATGAGATCTTATTTCACTTTTTTTTTTTTAATTCAAGTTGTTACAAGTTTTTGTTTTGAACAAGGATGGGGAGCTGTTGGTATCCAATTTATGTGATTTTTGGTGTTTAATATGCAATGAATGGTGTTTGACATGATAATTCAAGTCGAATTTTAGATTGTTTAGGCAATCAAACGTAACCTCTTTTCCAAAATAGAGAGGATGTGCATAACAGAATTTTCATTTGAGCTTTTGACGTCTCTCTTTGATTTACATCCAATTTCCTAAAAAATCACTGTATTGTAATTACAATTCAGAACTTTGTATGAACTATCAATGAAATCTGTAGAACATTCAATTCCAAACACGAAAGCAAGATCATTTCCACTCAATGCTCCTGGTGAAAGAACAAAAGAGCCAATCCAAGCAATGGCTTCAGCTCTATACAAAACGACTCTATATGACATGAGATATCCTCCGCTAATTCGGTTTGAACTCGCCAAATCTGTGTTTTTCCTCGTGCACCTGCCGGACAACGCAGCCCATCTCTGGAAATGCGGATAGCAGCAGCAGCTCCAGGATATCGTAGGCAAGTAGCTTCAAACAAACTGATGACTGCAGAAGATAATCAGGGAGAAGCAACCAAGTCATAATAATTATTTATCTACATATTAATATATATCATGCAAGAACCCAAATACATGAAAAAAAAAAATTTACCTGAAGAAAAAAATAGACATCTTTGATACATTGTTCATACTCCTTTCGACCAACCAGACTTACTACAGCAGCTGGTGCTTTGTCTGCTTTACCGTAAGAGCAACGATGATATGGTTAAGGCATTTAATACAACAGTTCTTATAAGAAATGTTGGGGAAAATTTATGCGAAGAAAATGTGGCTTTACCGATCATGAGCTCGTATACGAATTTGGCACGTCTGTATGCTTCCTGTTGCTGCTCATCACTTAATCTCGGAGAAGATATCTCGGAGGCTTGCCGGCGAAGAGGAGAACCCTGTTTCGGTGAAGAAATGTCTGCTGGTTGCTGAGCATGAGGAGAGCTATGCTGTGAATTTATAGCTGCGGCTTGTCGTCTCCTTGGATGTTTTGTTATGAAAAACCCATCAGGCCAAAGTATCTAGTAAGATAACGGAAAGGAAATCTCATCAGAAATAATGCATCACCACCAAGATTCTCTCATCAAATGCACTTCCCATCAAAGAAGGAAACATTAATTTCCCGGAATCAGCTTACAGGTTCTATCAACCCAAAAATCGATAAAATCATCAGCATCAACAAGATAAAGAGTTTTGAGGTATGAACCAAATTACCATATGTAACATAAAATAATCTTTAAAAAGTTGGTAATTGATAATTTTGTAGATTACCTGCTCCAACCGCTTAATTACAGAAGCAACCACAGAACCCATGCGCAAAAGCTGGATTTTCTCAAGCAACCAATCGTCTAAAGCATCACCCATCCCCAGCTGTAATATTTGTTTGACTGCCCAAAAAGCTTTTCTCCTATAGGGAAAAAAAGCATATTGTTAAAACTGGTTCAGAAATTGTATTCAAAGGTGAGATGCAATTCTCAAAAAAATTCAATCAACTGGGGCAAATATAATACCTTATCCATCCTCCATCTTGTAGCTGGAATACAACATCCACCAAATCTAATATAGGCACAGTTAAATTTGGGGGCACCCACTGCAAGGCATAAAATTAGTTAGTGCAACTTCTACTTTGTTCTTGTGGATAAGTAAGAGGGGCTAGGTCAATGTTATCCAATTGTTGGAAATGGCTCAGAGAAATTGTAAATCACATGATCTGAAAATTTTATGAGAAAGTCAGCAGTAAGATGCCAGGATTAATAAATTCAATCCTTAACCTCTATAGGAAGGGTAGGGTCAGTGGCAGAATCAAGAAGTGACTCCGACGTCTGTGTTAAAGAGTCTTTCTCTCTTCGAGAATCTTCCAATGGCTTTGCAAGTCTCTTTCCTGGAGAAGTATCACCTTTTGGGATCATCCTCAAGCCATGTGGTACAAGATCATGTTTCGACTGTAATGCAGATTCCTTGTGTTCCGTGCCTTGTTCCTTTGGGGTGGTTGAAAGTGGAATAGAATTTGGATACTTCTTGATTGCTTGGGAAGGCTTAGCTTCTAGGGCAACTGGAAGTTTCCAAGCAACTTGAAAGAAAATTAATGATGGGTAGGGAAAATCAAAACAAAAGCAGAAAAAATTAAACTCAACATGTTTCACCTGACAATGTTTCAATGATAGAGAATGAATTTGAGAATACATAGGTCTGCATTACACAAAAGATAAGATATACATCAAGAAAAAGCCGAGTAAACCTTGCCTTAACAAAATGATAAAAAAACCTGCACAAGAAATGAAACCTGCGAATCAACACTGAGGAAATCCCAAACTTCGATAGATCCTGATACTGTGGGAAGTTGGAGGAGATTCTGCAAAAATAACACCAAAAGGATTATTGAAAGCGCAACTTCCAGCTGTAAAAGGAGATATTACATGCAACATATGATGAGTTTCAGTACACTAGAAATAAAATCACAGTTGAAACCACCGAACATAACAAAAGGAAAAGAATCAACATTTGACCTTCAGGTATCTGTCAAGTAATATACATCGTTCTCGAATGACAGGCACATCTAAACCAGTAGACAGAAAATGCTTTGGTGGTAAATGTAGATTGTATTCTGGATACTCTTTCAGACGTCGATGTAATTCTTCAAAATGCCGGAACCTGTTGAAAAAGCAGTTCAATCACAAGATGTTTTATTGTTCAACATTTAGGAGGTAGAATTGTAGCAGGAAGTATCTGCTTACAATTTTAACAAATAGAAATAAATTTTAGAATAAACACAATAGTTACCACAGAAACCAAGAATAGATACAGAAACCAACATACCTTCTTTTTATTGACCAACTATTATTATTTACATCTGCAACCGATATGGAATAAACAGCAAATGTTCTAGAGCCACTCTTCACAATATTTGCACCCAATACCTGTAAAATTCAAGGAAGGCTATTTTTATCTTCTTTTTTTTTGTAGATTTGTTATCATCAAATAAATCCAGTAAAGCAATCAAATGAGAACCCTGAGCTTTAAGAGGAAGTACCTCACACTTCAATCTGAAAAAAGAGTCGACCATTAATGAATTTTTCAGGGAGCTGTTAGTCAAACTATGATTCTGCGGAACAGAGATAGAGGACATAGATGAAGAAGCAGCAGCCGCACTGTAAAACCTGTCCAAGCTTTCAACATCAGAATCATCTGTAGACTCATCAGTTTTAGCAAATGCTTTCGTACCAAGTATATCCTGTCCATCTCCAGACAAGAAACTTGTCCTCTCAACCTCTTGCCAAACATGGACACCCTGAGAGCTTGTTCTTGACCTTTTTCTGCCAGACTTAAGTCCAGATAATCGTTGATACTGCGAGCTCCTTCTACCGGGCTTTTTCCCAGTGTGATTAGGATTTTCAAGAGGATGGTGAATATGAGAAACAGCCAGATTTCTATTAGTTTTTCCATCCCAAACTTTAGTTCCTGGAGAATCAAGACCAGTTATGCTGTTTGCATCTTCCTCTTCAGAAGTGTAGGAACTGCTGCTACCTGACTCAGCCTCATCCACGTGCATAAGCGCGTGTTCATTATCATCATGGTATGAAGCAAATTGAGAATTGTTTGACATGTTTTTTTCTTTGCAATGAGGTAAGTTTTCTATTGATGATCTGTCAATACCCACAGAAAGGGGCAGTGAAGAATCACCTTTGCTGCCACAATTAACCCCGGTAGATGTGGGTTTTTTTGAATTATCACCTGTAACAAATTTACCAACAATGGATTTCTGCGGGACTTGCTCAATTAGCCGATCTTCTTTCCTTCTGTAGTTTCTCCCCTTTGCCCACATGTTCTCCAAATTCTCTGGAGCAAGGGTGGCAGTCTTTCTGCGAGACATTATATCCAACATCTCACCCCATTCTCCTCCTGATCTAAACCGCTGAATGCCTCCATCATCCCTAGTTTGAGAGTTCATAGGCAATGAATTCCATGAACGGGAAGATCGTGTATCAATAGAAAGCAATGGATCTTTTGACACACTAGAACCAATCTTAGTGTCTGTATCAGATGCAACTGTCCCATTCATGGACGGGTTACTTTTTAACTGCACTAGCTCAACACCAGTAACAGTAGGATCTAGGAACCTAGAAAAATGATCAGATGGGATCTTTGAAGATCCATTTGTTTTAGATTGAGATGCTTCTTCTTCTGAAACTTCTCCTTTATTAGACTTAGAAATAACCAATTTCTCAATCTTTTCATTTATAAACCTGTCAAAAGAATTAAAAGGAGAAAAATGAAAACAACAGTGCCACCTATATATGATTTAAAGCAATATTGAAGGAATGAATACCTGGGATTGGCCAAGTTTACAACTGGGCGCATCACTGCACAAGCAAGTAGCTCCCTCACAATATAGCGAAAAAAAGCACACTGTAGATCCTCTGGCCTGAATGCAAAAGAAATAAGACCATCCATCAAGTGCTGCAAAACCTGAGAAAATGTAGCCGACATACTCGTCAATAGATTGCACAAACCAAATGTCAAATAAATAATTCCTTATTGCAGCACATTCCTATGCATTACAGACTTTTCACAATTTTATGATGACCTAAATGCATACCTTGTGCTCGGCTTCTGCTGAAAACAAAGCAGGATGCAATTTGTTCTCAGAAGCAAGGACTCGTCTAAGTTGCTTGTCTCTCTGTTCAATAAACAACAATCCTGATTCTTGATTTTCAAACTTTGTTTGACTCACACGAAAGAGCTCTAAGTGATTGCAAATGAGATTAACAAGATCCCTGTTGTGATCCTAGAAAATTAGTTTCATGTAAATAACTTGGAATAGAAAAATTTTAAAAAAAAAACACGAGAATCAGAAGAAAAGAAAAACTAAAAAGGGACAGAACAATAACCTTGTCAAAAGATCAATGAGATTAATATTGCGCGAACGTCTTGAAATTTCCCCTACAACATCATTTATAATCTGTACAAGTTCCTCCGGACCTTCTTTATCAGGTGTCAACTTAGAATACCAAAGATCTGTCACCCACTCAGAAATTAAATGTCTTGAGAAGTTATCTATAGCCTCCTCAACAGCCGGAGAATTCACCTTTTTTCTCCAATCAGACTTGTCCACGACCTTGGTAAATTCGGCAGGTTTACTTTTAGACAATGCATTTTCAGAGGAAGGTTTATTGTTATATGCCGCAGCTTTCTTCCGCATTTCAAAATCTAAAGTGAAGTACCGTAGGAGAATGATTAGAGAAGCAGCAGCAGGCAGGTTGACCCACACCGAGGAGCTTGTCACTGCAAAAATAATGTAAGAATATTGCCAAGCTGATAGAATCACACATCAGGACACCCCTAATCCATCCATGACAAACAAAGTGACAACCGTATCATAACAAATTTTACCATAAACGAAAATGAAATAAGGTTTATAGTTCAATTCACGATTAGGAGTGGAGACATTGATGATTGGCATTATGCTAAATGCTCAGAATCGTAAATAGGTAACCCACTGTTAAGCCATTTGATTCACCCCCAGAACAAATTTAGAAACAACATACAGTAAAAGAAACGAATGCACATTACAAAAATAATGGAAATCATAAAGCATTGCAAAAACAACAGTGAAATTTTCATTTTAACAATTCACTGAAAACGAGGATTAGCAATTCATGAAATAACAAGCTACAAACCGGAAACGAAACTCCACATTTTGAACTAAAGCATCTCATCATCAATTCCTACTATCCAAAGCCTCACAAACTCAACAAAGGAACCAAACTTTAAATTCATAAATCAACTAAACAAACAAATATCCAACCAAACAATAAAAATTCAACTAAATCAACTCATTCTCATAATCTCATCTCCACCACAATCACATCAATCTCACATCAAACATTCAAAATCAAAACTAGCCAATTCCAAAAAAAAAAATCCAACTCACAGGACATCAAATAAGACAATCCAACAACGCAAACAGCCAAGAACACGATCCTTTTCTTGGCCTCCTCCGCCAAGTCCCGCACGGTCACCTGCCTCTGCGAGCTCATTTCTGCTCCAATTTATTCCCTTTTTAGTCCCCAAACCAAAAATATTTTCAGTTTAGTCCCATTTCACTATATCGCACCGAGGAAGAGTCAATTCTTTGAGACAAGATCAAACAATATTAAAGCTGGGAACTTTAGTTCAATTAGAGAGAACAAAAGGAGGACATTGGAGAGAAGTGGAAATGTAGGGAATTACAGGTTACGTATTGAATCAAATGCATAGTAATCGAAGCAAATCGGAGAGATTTAACGCTATGACCGTTAGGTTTTATTAGTTACGTATGGGTGTGTGCGTTTTTTTAGAGGCTGAGATGATGAGAGGGTTTGTGTCAGTGTTTTTTTTAATATAAAAATTAAGCTTTAATATTTTTTTTTAGAGAAGAAAAGACCTACTCTATAGTAGAACTTATGTCTATGCATAAATAGTAAGATTAATTACATATTATATTATTTTTTATTTATAAAAATATAAGTGTTTTAAAAGATTTTGTAAAATGGTAGTTTTTATTTTTTATTTTCACTTTGTGTAGATTTATTTTTGAAAATATAAATTTAATATAAACTTCATATAAACTTTGTGTAGATTTTATATATAGATTTAAATAATTTTATACGTAAATTTATATCTGTTTTATAGATTTAAACATACAAACATTGAAGTTAATATATAATAAATTATTACTATTATAATTTTTTAAAGATTAAATTATATATAAATTTTTTATCGTTTTAAATTAAATATCAATTTGATGTAAACTGTATATCAACTTTATCTTCTCCAGAACTAAGATATATTTACAATTTAATAAGTAACATAGTGTTTGGTATTAAATGAAAATGGATTTGCTTTGAATTGTAAATGAAATCAAATGAAATCCATAAAGAATTGGAATTGTAAATCCAATTCAAGTGTTTGTTATAACAAATCAATTCTGTGATTTTTAAATGAGACTTTTGTTTGGTATGTAGAATTATTTGTAAGTTAT
>CANYCX011907372.1:0-13604 GCA_948193385.1 Breynia disticha f. nivosa | reverse complement strand
AAAGTATTAATTGATTGTTTGATGGACTGGAATGTGGATACAAAATTGTCTACCATTACACTAGATAATTGTTCAACTAATGATGCTTTGGTGAATATCTTGAAGAACAAGTTGCAAGTTAGTTCTTTGCTACAATTTGGTACGTTGCTTCATATGTGTTGTTGTGCTCATGCTTTGAATTTAATTGTAAAGATATGGACTAGATGTTATTGGAGATGGGATAACAAAAATTTGAAGTAGTGTACTTTACTGGACTGTAACTCCTAAAAGATATGAAAAGTTTGAAGAAGTGGCTAAGCAACTATGAATTCCTTTGACTAAAAAGTTGTGGCTTGATTGTGCTATAAGATGGAATTCTACTTATTTAATGCTTCAAACTACCATGCTTTATAAAAGTGTCTTTGTTTGATTAAGGCAGTGTGAACCTCAGTGCGATGATTTGCCTTGAGAGAGATTGGTTGTTTGCTCAAGAGATTTGTACTAAGTTGAAATTATTCTACAATGTGACTGAGCTTTTTTTGGGTACAAAATATCCTATAGCTAATGCATATTTTTCTATGATATGTGAAATTAAGTTGGCATTGAATCAATGGTTGCTTTTTTTTAATCAAACTATTGGTGAGATGGCACTAAAAATGCTAACTAAGTTTGACAAGTATTGGAATGTTGTGCATGAAATCATGGGTGTAGCTGTTGTTCTAGATCTAAGGTACAAGATGTCATTGCTTGAGTTTTATTTCCAAGAGTTTATGAGACTAATTTTAGTGTCCAAATTGATAACATCAAGAAACTGTGTTTTGACTTGGTTGATGACTATCAAAGGAAAATGAATGCAGAAAAAAAGATTTAGGAAAGTTTTAATCCATTTGATTCCTCACAATGTGAAGGAGATGAGCTATCTGACTATGACTTATTTGTTATGCAAAAGAGACCTAAGACTGCACATGCCAAAAGTGAATTAGATCTTTATTTGGAGAAAGAAGTATTGCCTAGAACATCAGACTTTGATATTTTATTGCGGTGGAAAATAAATGGAGTTAAATATCCTTGTTTGCAAGCTATAGCAAGAGACATATTATCCATTCCAGTATCTACTATTGCAAGTGAGTCTGCTTTTAGTACTAGTGGAAGATTGATTAGTAAGCATCGTAATAGGCTAGACTCAAGTACTGTGGAGCTCTCATGTGCTCTCAAAGTTGGTCATGGTCTATTGAATCAAAAGGTAATATTAATATACAATGTATTTTAGTTTTATTTCTTTTGAATTTTAACTTAGTATTGATCATACAAATTTGTATTTTTGATGGATAAGAAATGAGTGATGATGGATTTCCTACTATTCTTGAGGACATAGATGATGGTGATGATATGGAAATTGATAACACAAGTAAGTATCAGTCATATGTTTTTCCATTCCTTTAAGTTTTTATATAATAGTTCTGCTTAAATATTATTTCTTCAATTGATTTGCTAACTTTAAATTTATATTTTTGTTATTGCAGCTGATTAAAGATCTAACTAAAGTTAAGAGATCAATTGGTGGTTTTTTTGATCCTGCTAGATGATTTTTGTTATTTTGAGGAGCATATACATATCTGTAGATAATATCATTAATATTTCTAACCATGAAATGTGCATAATATTTTTGGAAATGCAAGCAAAGTAACTATGAAGATCTAATAGTTTTTTGGTCATAAGTTGTATATTTTGGACAAGATTTTGTTGTAAAAACATATATATTATGGATTATATGTTTATTATCTTGTTATAATTTTTTTATGATGTCATGAATTATATTCATATTTGTTGAAGTTTAAAATAATTATGTTGCTTAGAAAAAATATTTTAATTTGGCGGGGTGGGGCGGGTTTTTTTAATTTTCAACGGGGCGGGTACGGGTATTAATTTTCATATCCCAATGGGTAATGAAGCGGGTTTGGGAAAATAACATACTTTTTAGGGCAGGGACGGGGACATCATTACCCGACCCCAACCCATTCCTACAGGGCATTCACATGTGTTTGCATAGCATTCATATGCACATATGTGATTAACATTCATAATTAGCTTGATTTCTTTGTATTTTATGAATGCTGATTACATGTGATTGATTATGGAATGACTTATGATTGTTGAATGGATTGGTTCTGAGATATGATAAGTTATTGCGCTTATGGTTTCAATTGAGTATATGTGTGCTTTGATATGATTATGACTCTTGTGTGAGTTACTTGCCTATTTGATTGTACATATAGTACAAATGATATTCTCGAAATGTATTTGAAACAAAGCACTTAATCAATACTCAATTTACAAGAAAACAGAGTTGGAAATGGAAAGTTAGTAGCTCAGCACGTCCATTGTGTTGAACAGCATGTCCTCATGCTGGATATATAATATGGGTAAAAGTGACGAGCACGACCATGTGCTTGAATGAGGCACAATCGTGCCTACTAGGGAAATTAGAGATAAGCACGTCCTCGTGCTTATCGAGCACGGCCCGCGCTGACTGGAGTTTTCCTTGCACAACATTTTAATAACGATTTACTTTTCACTTACTGAGTATATTCTATATACTCACTCCTGTATGTTGTTTTAATGTTGTGCAGGTCTAGCAGGATTTTATGAGGAGGATTCGAGCACGTATTTGGAGAACATTGATTGTTTTGAAAAGATGTTTTGAACAAGTGTATTTTATTTGATTGTATAATTTAATAACTATTTTCTATATCCATGTTTGTGTTGAAAATGATTGGAAATATTGAGTAAATGGTTTACAATTTGGGATTTGAAAATAATAGGAATTTTATTTTTGAGTCTCCAATTTAGTGGTATCAGAGCAGGGATTAGATATCCCTGGGAGAGATACATTGCTTTTTGAGTCATATACATGATTTTGACTTTAAAACCATTGATTTGAGTTTTAAAAATCATGAATGGTTTCAAAAAAATCTTCGTTCTTCGACCTCGTGGAATCCTTGCATTGATAAGGTGCGTCTATTTAAGTGTAAGTTAAAGACTCTTTGTGAAAGATACTTGATGGTTAAAGGCCAAGTATATGATTGATTCAGATGTTCAGTGAAATGAACTTAAATAGATGTACATACATGCATGGATTGGTTAGGTTAAATGTTATGTGTTCTCAAGCTAGACTTGTAACGCCTCAAAAATTCTACGAGAATAATTACGAAAATTCGGCGAAAAATGCCAAAAATTGGCCAGGAACAGCCAAGGTAAACGACCAAGCAGGTTGTTCCCATGGCCGTTTGGCTTCCCAAACAGGTGAAACGGTCACAGGGAACGGCCTATGGTCGTTTCCCATGACCGTTCGGCCTCATGGATGGTCGAATTAAAACATGTGTTTTACTTTGCAAAGGGAGAGAAAACATTATAATCGTGAACCAAGCCTTCCTAACTGTTTTCCCTCAAAACCCTAACACAAAAACACCTTCCCACTCCCTCCCAAACCTCAAACCTAGCTCCCAACACGTAAAGACTTGTGCATTTCTCCCGGAAACATCAAACAAATGAGCTCTAGGGTTTTGGATGGGTTATCAACGAGGTAAGTCCCGATTTTTAAGGAAAATGTATGCAATTTGAGTGAGTTTCAATGGGGTGTTATTGGGTTTTATGTGTTAATTGAAATGGCACTTGTATTTGACTTGCATTGTGAAAATGGAGAGGGATTTAGAGTTTTAGGGTTCTTAGGAATTGTGGGAAGTGAGGATAGTAAATGGAAAATGTGGTACGTAGGGTGATAAATGAGGTTAATGTGGGTTGTAATGCCTGTAGTTATCGAGTTCCAAAATCCAAACCGAAGAGCGGGCGTGGAACTTGTTCTTGGAGCCCGAGGTAAGTGTGTTCAACACTTACAATTTGTAGTACCATCCTTGTTTGAATGATATTATGTTTGAGAATTGTATGAAATTGAATGGTTGATGTGATATGTATATGTTGCTTGGTTATGTGTGATTTGGTTAGATGTTTTGAGCAAAGAGATGAGGTAATGTAATGGGTTTGGTATTGAATTGGGTGATTGTGACTTTGAGAGTGAATTACATTGACATTTCTTAGTTTGTGCATTTATGTGAATATTGGATTGGTTTGGATATGAAATTGTTGTGTTTGTGCTTGTTCGGTTAAACTTGTGACAATGATTTATGAATTGGTTGCTTGCAAGTGTGTATGGTGGTGAATCAATGAAAAATGGGCGTGTTTGTGATGAGATAAAGTGTGTAATTGCTTGGAAAAGAATGACCTAGTGTGTGCTTAAATGGTTGGAAGGATTTAAGTGCTGAAATGTAAATTGTTCTGTCCCTGCAGGTGTGAATGGCCAAGGGAACAGCTAGGCTGGCCGTTTCCCATGGCCATTCTCCTATTAATTAAGGACAAGGGTCATAACGGCCAGGTGAATGGCCACTCTGGCCGTTCCCCTTGGTCGTTTCCCCCTAATCTGGTTTCTGAAAAAGGATTGTTATGAATGGTTTGATCTAGTATGGTTTGTTTATCGATTTTTAGGTTTAGCAAAATATATTTGTGTGGAGGTTAGGCCGTGGAGGCTGAAGGTTCCCCTGCGCACTCAGCATAATAACTATAAGGATCGCTTACTGAGCATTCTTTACATTCACCTTCTATTTTGATGTGTATATGTGTGCAGAGTGATAGTAGCTTGGTCCAGGACCTTCCTTTTGGGCAGAGCGCGTACGTGTGATACTTGTAGCAGGTCGACTCCTATTAGATTTTGGATACACCATACTTTTGCATTTTGTATAGACTATAGCCATCTACATGATTGTATAGGTTGGGCACCTGTATTATTTTAAACCAAACACCATTAGATTCTACATATTTCAGATTAATTTGTATTTTGGGTTGGTTTAAATGAGATGCATGTATGTCATTCTTTCTATATATTTATATATGTATATTCTCTCGTTTCCAATGTGTTGTTATTTAAAAAGGAAAAAAATGGGTGCAAAAATCGAGGTTTAAAGAAAAATAAATTTACCGAAAATGGGGTTTACATTTAGTGATATCAGAGCGGGGATTAGATTCCCTGCGGACTGAAACCGAAAACTGCTTTCATTGCATTATTTTCATGAACTAAAAGTTTTTCAAATGGTGATTTTGTTTAGGATAGAGCCTATCGAGGATGTATCACACGAGGTTACCGTTGCAAGGGCAGGGACCAGCCCCAGGACACAGAGCACCACCTGCATCCGGTGCAGCACCATTTGCACAAGGTGCTATACCACCGTTTGACTTAGCCCACGCTTAGTTCTACCATGCTATGTTACAACAGTTGTGGGGCAGACAAGGAACCCAACAGGGAGGACCACAGAGAGGCCAGCAGGGGGAGGGCCTCACTATTGACAGAAACTTTTCAGATGTGCACAAGCAGGGCGCCAAATCTTTTGAGGGGACTACTGACCCTATAGAGGCTGAGGACTGGCTTTAACACACAGAGCAGGTCTTTAGAAGGTTAAGATGCACTTCAGAGCATATGTTGAGTTATGCTACCTCATTACTAGAGAAGGGAGCCTAGGATTGGTGGGAGGCAGTCCCTGGGAGTCAGAGTGATCCTCCCACTCTCACTTGGGCTGGCTTTCTGAGGGAGTTCGCCAAAAAATACACCCCTCCACTCTATCATAGGAGGAATAAGATAGAGTTTCTGGAATTGAAGTAGGATATGACCGTCACCGAGTACGAGGCCCAGTTCACTACTCTCCCGCTATGCACTAGAGGATGTAGCGACTGACTCCTCAACAGAGAGATAGATTTGAGAGGGGGTTACGGTTTAATATCTGCACTCGTATTGCTATGAAGCCATCTACTTACTAGATGCTACTAGGGACAACACTCAGAGCTGAAGAGCTCATGATTGAGGAGGGGTGTGCAGAGGTAAAGAGGCAGAAGAAATCTGGCAGTTCCAACACCACTAGGGACAACAGAGGATAGAGTTTAGATCTTCCAGGAGCACCAGTAGAGGAGGCAATCATCAGAGGGGTGGGTTTAGGAGTAGGCGGAGTCACACCTATAGACCCCCCTACTTTAGGACAGTAGAGTTCTAGAGGCCGCACTGGTTGAGACACCACTATGTTTCTACTACCACCAGTCGTGTCACCAAGTCAAGCAGTGCTATGATAGGATCAGGGATGAGGCCAAAGTAGCACCAGAGCAGAGTAGTGTGGGATATAACAAGGGAGTTACTACTTTCGGAGGAGGCCGAGCAGAGGTGGGAGAGCTTCTAGCACCACCTCTAGAGGCAGAGGAGCATCATAGTCAGCAGCTTCAGCTCAGGCACGTGTCAATGTTATGACACGGGATGAGGTAGCAGCCAACCCCAACGTTATTACTGGTACGATCACTATTTCTTCCCACAGTACATTAGTGTTGATTGACCTTGGATCGACGTGTTCTTTTATTAGCGAGTCACTAATAGAGCAGATCGGTGGTAGAGTGTCACCTCTAGGCTACTTAGTAGCAGTATCGATGCCAACCGAGAGTACTATACTGGTGAGGAATGCAGTGAGGGATTGTGAGTTGCTTATAGGTGGGGCAAAATACGTTAAGATCTTCTTGTTTTAAAGATGGAGGAATTTGGAGTTATACTTGGTATGGACTGGCTGTTTAAGAACCGTGCAATAGTAGATTGTTATGCGAAGGAAGTGGTGATCGAAGTTAATGGTGAGAAGAGGGTACTGTTGGTGGGCGAGCGAAGAGTTATTCCTTCCTGTTTGGCATCTGTAGCGGTGGCTGCAAAGCTGATCAGAGATGGGTGTGAAGCATACTTAGCCTGCGTGACAGATGCGAGTGAGAAGAAGATAGAGGTGAATGATGTGGATGTCGTGAGGGATTACCCAGAAGTGTTTCCAGATGAGTTATCAGGGTTGTCACCGTAGAGGGAGATGGATTTTGAGATAGAGACGGTACAAGGGGCAGCGCCAGTGCCAGTGGCACCGTATAGGATGGCCGCTATAAAGTTGCAGGAATTAAAGAGATAGTTAGAAGAGCTTCTAGATAATGGTTTTATCCGGCCTAATGTGTCATCGTGGGGCGCGCCAGTGTTTTTTTTTTGAAGAAGAAGGATGGAAGTTTGAGACTTTGTATCGATTACTGGCAATTGAATAAGGTAACGGTAAAGAACAAGTATCCATTACCGAGGATCGACAACTTGATTGACCAGTTGAGGGGAGTGACAGTGTTCTCCAAAATAGACCTGCGGTTAGGGTATTGGAAGTTGAGGGTGGAGGAGATTTCTATCCCGAAGACAACGTTTAATACTCGATATGGCCATTACGAGTTTGCAGTGATGCCATTCGAGTTGACTAACGCACCAGCGGCCTTGATGGCTTTGATGAATGAGCTGTTTTAGCTGTTTTTGAGCTAGTTTATGATGGTGTTCATTGATGATGTGTTGGTATACTCTAGAGATAGGGATGAGCACGAGGGGCATCTTCGAGTTGTTTTAGAGCTATTGGAGGAAAAAGAACTGTATGCAAAATTTGAGAAGTGTGACTTCTGGATGAATGAGGTGGTCTTCTTAGGCCACGTGATTTTGACAGAGGGTGTTAAGCCAGACCCGAGCAAGATAAAAGCAGTGCAGGAGTGGGAGACTCCTAGGAATGTGACCGAGGTGCGCAGCTTTTTAGGTTTGGCAGGTTATTACAGGCACTTTATTGAGGATTTCTCCAGGTTGGGAAGGCCGATGACAGGATTGCTTAAGAAGAATACCCCGTTCATTTGGAATGAACAATGTGAGGAGAGTTTCCAAGAGTTGAAGAAGAGATTGGTAGAGGCTCCAGTGTTGACATTACCGATCGAGGGTGGCAGATTCATGGTGTATACGGATGCCTCTGGGTAGGCTTAAGTGGAGTTTTGATGCAGAATGGACGGGTGATTGCTTATACATCTCGGTAGTTGCGAGCGCATGAGGCTAATTATCCTACCCACGATCTAGAGTTAGCAGCGATCATCCATGCTTTGAAAGTGTGGAGGCACTACTTATACGGTGAAACTTTCCAGGTATTCACCGATCACAAGATTCTCAAGTACATCACCAGTCAGCGAGAGCTGAACTTGAGACAGTGAAGATGGATTGAGAGGATTACAATTGCACGATAGAGTACCACCTAGGTAAAGTGAATTTAGTCGTCGACGCATTGAGTCGGAAGCGAACAGAGGATGCAAATGTAGTGAACTATCGACTGGAGTCTTTATTTACCTTACGAGAGCTGAGAGTACAGTTGGATGTGGTTGAGGGAGAGATAATGGCTAATATTCAGGTGAGACCACAGTTGAGGAACTTGATTTTAGAGCGGTAGAAAGAAGATGACCATCTAATGAAGATTAAAAGGAAGGTAGAAAGGGGGAAATCGACTACACCTCATCGGTTAGATGAGGAAGAGGTGTTATATTACGCGGGACGATTGTATGTTCCAAACATATCAAAGATCAAGGAGAGACTGATGGAGGAGGCTCACTCCTCACCCTACTCGGTACATCCTGATAGTACCAAGATGTATCAAGATATGAGAAATATATATTGGTGGGTTAACATGAAGTGGGAGATTGTAGAGTTTGTAGTGCAGTGTCTGCCTTTTCAGCAGATCAAGCCAGAGCATCAAGCTCTAGTAGGAAAGTTGAGATCGCTGGAGATAACGGAGTGGAAATGGGAAAAATAATGATGGATTTCATTGTACGTTTGTCGAGGACCTTTAGGCAGCATGACGTAGTTTGGGTTGTAGTGGACCAGCTCACTAAGTCGGCACATTTTCTTGCGATCCAATACGATGACACCTTAGATAAGCTTGCGAGCTTATATGTATCGGAGGTTGTTAGGCTTCACGGGGTACCTTTGTCTATTGTATCCGACCGAGACCCGAGATTCACTTCGAGATTTTAGAGGAGTTTGTAAGATGCCATGGGTGGCTGACTACGATTCAGTATGGAATTCTATCCTCAGACTGACAGGCAGTCAGAGAGGACGATCCTGAGAGTGGAGGATATGATGAGGGCGTGCGTACTGGAGTTCGAAGGTAACTGGGACGACCACCTACCTTTGATCGAGTTTGTTTATAATAATAGTTTCCACTCTAGCATCGGAATGACACCCTATGAGGCTTTATATAGGAGGCAATGCCGGAGCCCGACTTACTAGGATGTAGAGGGCTTGAGAAAGATTAAAGGACCAAAACTAGTTCAGCAGACCCTAGAGAAGGTGAAGGTTGTCAAAAGATGTATGCAGGCTGCGCAGGATCGACAAAAGAACTACTTTGACCGGCATCACAGGGAGATTGAGTATGAGGTTGGTGATAGGGTATTTCTTTGAGTTTCACCTAGGAGGAGAGTGATCCGTTTTGGCCGGAGAGGAAAACTGAGTCCGAGGTATGTAGGTCCATATGAGATTATAGAGAGAGTGGGGCCACTGGCTTACTGGCTTCAGCTACCTGCAGAGTTGCCTCGACTCCACAACATATTCTAGTAAGCCACGTCTCAATCAAATTAGTGGGAAGTGAGGATAGTAAATGGAAAATGTGATATGTAGGGTGATAAATGAGGTTAATGTGGGTTGTAATGTGTGTAGGTATCGAGTTCCAGAATCCGAACCGGAGAGCGGGCGAGGAACTTTTTCTTGGAGCCCGAGGTAAGTGTGTTCAACACTTACAATTTGTAGTACTAGCCTTGTTTGAATGACATTATGTTTTAGAATTGTATGAAATTGAATGGTTGATGTGATATGTATGTGTTGCTTGGTTATGTGTGATTTAGATAGATGTTTTGAGCAAAGAGATGAGGTAATGTGATGGGTTTGGTATTCAATTAGGTGATTGTGACTTGTATGGTGTGAAAGAAATATGAATGCTTGGTGATTGGTATTTGGTTGTCACATAAAATGATGATTGTGCAATTTGTGGAAAGTGATTGGAATTTATGAATGGTACCATGGTTAGTATTAATGTTAATAAGAAATGAGAATGTTGCATTCATTTACATATGTTATGTGGACATGTTTATTAACATCTTTGTATGTTAAATGTGGGGATTTTCCAATCGGGCAGAAGCTTATGATACATGTGGGGATTTGCTAAAAATCGAGCGAAAGCTCAAATGTAGGGATTTGCCAACTCGAGCGAGAGCTCACCTTTTCATGTGGGGATTTGCCAACTTTGAGAGTGGACTCTCTCACTAGCGTAATAAGACCCCAGGGCATGCATTAGTGTGAATTGCATTGACATTTTGTAGTTTGTGCATTTATGTGAATATTGGATTGGTTTGAATATGAAATTGTTGTGTATGTGCTTGTTCGGTTAAACTTATGGTAATGATTTATGAATTGGTTGCTTGCAAGTGTGTATGGTTGTGAATCAATGAAAAATGGGCATGTTTGTGATGGGATAAATTGTGTAATTTCTTGGAAAAGAATGACCTAGTGTGTGCTTAAATGGTTGGGAGGATTTAAGTGCTGAAATGTAAACTGTTCTGTCCCTACATGTGTGAATGACCAAGGGAACGGCCAGGCTGGCCGTTTCCCATGGCCGTTCTCCTATTAATTAAGGACAAGGGTCAGAACAGCCAGGTGAAACGACCACTCTGGCCATTCCCTTTATCCGTTTCCCTTTGATCTGGTTGCTAAAATAGGATTGTTGTGAATGGTTTGATCTAGTATGGTTTGTTTATCGATTTTTAGGTTTAGCAAAATATATTTGTGTGGAGGTTAGGCCGTGGAGGCCGAAGGTTCTCCTACACACTTAGTATAATAACTATGAGGATTGCTTACTGAGTATTATTTATACTCACCTTCTATTTTGCTATGTATATGTGTGAAGAGTGATAGTAGTGTGGTGCAGGACCTTCCTTTTGGGCAGAGCGTGTACGTGTGATACTTGTAGCAGGTCGGCTCCTAGTGGATTTTGTATACACCATACTTTTGCATTTTTATAGACTATAGCCATCTACATGATAGTATAGGCTTGACATTTGCATTGTTTTAAACCAAAAACCATTAGCTTCCGCATATTTCAAATTGATTTATATTTTGGGCTGGTTTAAATGAGATGTATGTATGCCATTCTTTCTATATATTTATATATGTATATTCCCTTGTTTTCAATGTGTTGTTATTTAAAGAGGAAAAAAAATGGGTGTGAAAATTGAGGTTTAACGAAAAATGAATTTACTGAAAATGGGGTTCACAAGACTACTTTGTGAAAGTCAGGAAATGAGCTATATGCATAAAAGTTGTGTATTATGATTACATGAACATGTTTTACCACAGAAGCGATAATAAAAATTAGGGTGAAAGCTTTAAAACGATTCAAAACTTGTATTAGTCAAATCTGCAATTGCCCATTTCAAAAAGATATTTATACATATGTTTTTCTAATGATGGTAGTTAATGAAATAGTACTACCAGAAAATAGTTAATGTGTATAACACACGATTCCAGTGAAATGGTTGGATTAAATCGTAAAAACAGAGAAAAACTATACATATATTATATGGGAGAGAATGGAATATAAGAACATAATGATGTAAAAGATAAAGAATGATTGAATGATCATTAAATTAGTACCTAACATAACCTCGTGTCTATGAAATTGATGCCATGTTGAACTTAAATTATTCATTTCAGTATGTTGGCACATCTTCGTGTGGAACTTATGTTGGACAAAGGATATTATGTAGAAAAGCACGACGGTTGCACTCAATTAAAATGTATTGTGAGTGTGACAACAACCTAAATTGAACGAAGGTTCCCATGTAATGATCGAAAGTAAGAATAAAAACAATGAGGTGTTAAGTATTAAACGATGTTAAATGTTAACAGAAACAAAGTAAATGTAAACTCACAAATGATGTGAAGAGAAGATTTCCAGGATTATGTTAATATAAGCAGTTCTAAATGCACGTTTTTGTGCAAAATGATTAAATGGTACAGATACGGTAGATGTGTTTCTTAACACAAACGATTTTGAAAAATTAAAATATTGACTTGTGAAATGTCTTTCTAGAGACGTTAATGAAACTATAAAAGATCAAAAAGGAATTATCTAAGAAAAGAGGAAGCCCATTTAAGAGAAAGGATCTATTGTAGATCGATATGCAATGTTTTCGCAAGCTATTATGAGAATCATGATATTGCGATGTTGTCACAAGAGATTATGAGAAATATAGTGTTTAAAGGGGCACAATATGAGAGTGAAAAGTATGAGATAAATGAAAATTTGAAGTCTGAGATTATACTGACAAGGTGATTATCGTATAGAGAGAGGGTATTCAATAACAGAAAGTGGAAATGATTGAGTAATTGAGAATTTTGATGTGAAATTCTTGAGGTTTGCTCTTATTCGTCTCTTTTCTTTAGCATAATGCCAAGAGTATATATTGATTATGGAAACGATTGTTGGTTTCCTATGTTCTTTTTCTTGACCAAGGTGGAACAGTTCGTTTAATTTTTGTATTCTTCTCGAGTATATAAATTCATTTCTTATTATCTACCTTGGGTTGGCATTACTGATAGAACAAAGAGCATGAAAATAGAGATATATATGAGAAATAATTGAGAAAATGTTTGAGAGGGATATGATGAGGAAAAAAATGATTGTATTTCTATTACGGATTATGAATCTTTATGGTAAACAGGATGTGAACTTAGTTGGAGTGAAACTGGAATATGTTATACTTGTGAGAAGTAATTACTTATGCTAGAGTGTATATATATTGGCAGTTGTGAGTGCAACCACTATTGGCAAGCATACTCTTATGCTATTATGATACAATTTTTGTATAAATTTCAGGGACAAAATTTTCTAAGTGGGGGAGAATTGTAACATCCTGAAAATTTATTTTATGGAAATGATGAATGAAAATAAGATTTTTCTTATTGAAATGATGAAAAATAAATGATTATATTAGTTATATGAAGGTTGATTGAAGGTGGATATAAGGTTTATGTGAAATAAACAAGAAAAAGGAGAAATGCTGAAAATCAGCAAAGTACGTGTGGTGGCAGAAAAGTACGCGTGGTGGGCACGACAGCGTGTACTTTGCTGTCCACCACGTGTAGTTTGTTGAAACTGGAAAAAATATATAAGTTTACGATTAAGTCGTAAGAAGCTTCAAGAAACATTTTTAAAGGTCCAGAGGTAAAACTTAGTGAGAGAGAGCTGAGATAAGAATGAAGGAAGTAATTTGTAGCAAGAAAACAACATTAAAACTTAGTGAGTAATATGATAATATAATTATGTTGAGGTTCTTATAATATAATCTTGAATAATGCTTAACTTATGTGATTATGGAAATGACTCAAGAAAGGATTAAAAAGATTATGTAAGTGAATTGATAAGTATTCTTATACTTAATCATGCCTACTTAAGAACTTACATGATCGTAGAAACTTTGAATGGAAGCTTATTCAGCTAAGAAAAGTTAACAAACTAAATTGATATGAAAAGTGCTTATATGTATAAGATGTTCTTAGAAACATTGAAAGCTTTTTATGATAAGATAAGATACTAAATGGAAGTGATAAGAAAGAATTCTTATAAATATGTTCTTACGAATTCATTTAAAAGTTTAAAAGCTTAAATATAAGAACATTT
>CANYCX011907282.1:0-11857 GCA_948193385.1 Breynia disticha f. nivosa | reverse complement strand
GAAACATCTCACACGAAAACTCAAGCAATCACGTTCTCAAAAGAACAAAAAACCATTCTCATCACCTACAGAACCTTAACTAATTAGGTTTATAACAGAACCTAATTATTCATCACTGAAACCGACGAATAACAACAGCATGTGATGGAGTACAGCAATTTCTGGTATAAAATTGATATTTACCTGACGATGGAAGCTAATAAAACAACAGAATTCTGGCAATTTCTGATCTTGATTGGCATGGTTTCCAGAAAAGGATGAACTCACAACCATTGAAGAATAAATGGCACAAAAAATGTGCGAAAAGACAGAAAAAATATCGAGTTTCACATACACAAAACAAAGTGCATATATTAGAAGATCAAATTATCCATTGTACAACGGATTAAAGATTAACAAGGCAGTTTTTTTTTCTTTTTTTGGATTTTTTTAGATACTAAGTTCATTCATACAACATCAAGGAACTGAAGGGTTAAGGCTAACAGTTAAATTGAGGATCAGTCACCTTTTTCGCCATCTTTATTAACTAGTGAAGATAAGGGGTCGGGTACTGGTAGCCATTTCCAAAGTAGTTGCCGTGGCTGGGTGCAAAGTTGTAAGTAGCGGAGCCGATAACTTGATGTACATGATTGTCAGTTGGTACTGGGTATACATAAGGTCTTTCATACACGTACTGCGGATACCTGTTGTCAGTGACTCTAGGGTAAAAAGACTTGTCGGCAGCAACGTTAGTGACACGTGGCCCACATCCTACAACATTGGCACGAGGTCTCTTAGGTTGAGGCTTGATAGCTTCGGTCACCCTTTTCTTGTCCGCCTTGGCTTTCTCCAGCTGAAGAAGACGCTTTTGGAGTGCATCCACAGGATATTGCTCCTCAAGCTTATGCTCTTCAATGCACTTTATCACAGCCTTGAGAGCACTGAACTCTCGTTCATTGACGTCGTTCTGAGAAAAACAAGTATTGCAATATAATCATTCAAAGAGATTAACCAAACAAAATATTTATCAACAGTCATCATAAAAAAAAAACTTCTAAAACAATGATATGGAAATGTGACAGAAGCCATTGAGTTTTAACATACTATTTCTGAGACCACTAACAATTTCTGAATATATAATTGGCCAACTTCTACTTACTATTAATTCCTACAGAAAATCTACAGACCTGTGCAGCTGAGGGAGATGTACTTCCAGGCTTGATTACAGTTTTTCTTGCTTCCTTCAAGTAGGATTTAAGTAAGGGGACAGGTGAGAACTGCTCTGTTAGTTCAAAAGCGAAGGCCAAGTTAACTGCATCAATATGTCTTCCACTATATACCAGAACTTCAATTACACCTGATTATCCAAAATTCAAAAATTAGTAATGAAGAAAGAATAGATCCACACAGCAGAACAGAAATGGCCTATAAAATCTTTTACATGATTGGAAACAATTTTGTAAGGTACGAAGGCAAACCAGGCATTCTGTCTGACAGCCCAAGAAAACGACAGAGTTCAGCAGCTTGACGACGACGAGAGACCATTGGAATAAGTCTAATTAGTTCTTCCTCATTAAAACCAGCAGCAATTCCATAGGTAGCAAGAAGTTGCAAAAATGCATGAGCCTCCAAAGAGTTCCCGTTGCTAGCATCCAAGTCCAAAGAATCCAACTTTGGTTTCCACTCGAGAGCAGTTGCCTTTGCCTGCTCCTTAATACTCTCAGATATTATATCAGATAAAGAAACCATATCTTGGCACATCAAGAAGCTGCTAAGGGATTCCATCAACATGATACATGTTCGGCGCAGCCCTAAGAGGACAGAATCTTTCTTCCCATCAACAGTTGAAGCTTCCATAGGGTAGAAATCTTTCAGGGAGTTTAATACCAATTGAGCAGGACTTCCTGCAGCCTTTAAAGAAAGTATAAACTCCTCCCTTAGGACAGCAAGGTTCTTACGATTGTCGGATACAAATTTGTGCAGGCCTTCTGCATCCATCTCTTCACAGAGTTTTACCAACTGTGGATATGACATCAGCTCCCGATTTCCATTTTCAGAGATATCCTTAACTTCTTCCAAGTCACAGTCAGGGTTCATATTATCAGGCAGAGGGTCTTCGACAGTCGGCTCACATTGGTCATCACTGGGCTCAGCAGTAGATTCCTCGGATGATACATTACTGTGCTTCTGAAGAGCTTTAGTAATGGCAAATACAGCAACATCTCTTTTCGCTTGTAGCCTTGACAAAGTAGCTTGTTCCTTAGCCTCGACGGCAGCTTCTCGCTTCTTCATCATTTCCTGAGCCTTCTTTGTTTTCCTTTCATACTCTCTTTCTTGGTCTTCCAGCTCATGGAATCGCCTCTTCAAAGACCTCTCAAGTCCATGAAAATGTTCTTCAATTTCTTTCCACTTCATATTGAGTGTTACAGCACGATGGCTTTCGAGTTCAGCAAATGCCTTTTGGAGTTGTTGAATTTTTGATGATGTCGAATCCATGAGCGTTGCAACAGACTCAGTGTTTTCCATTGCATCAAATCTAAATCACATAGAATGGGAACTACATTATAACATAAATAGATCAAAATGGCATATATAGCAGAATTAATAAATAATATTCATCTACCTAGTTCTCCTCAGATGCGAAACCCCAACATATTACACATCCAATGTCGAATCGACAAAATGAAAAACATAAGAAACAATGAAGTTGACTTTCACCAGTCGAAGTCCACAGTCCACCTCTTTCAAGATATGTAAACAGACCTTCAGCCCATAGATTTCAAAAAATGGAGACATGAACTTAACACACTTGCTTATTTGAGAACATTAATTACACACAGTTACAAATGAAGACTAACCCAAATTCCAAAAATACAAACTCGAGCATGAATGAAGATCAATAATTTCTTTTACAAAATTACACCGCATCACGACTGATCACTAGAATCAAAATCAATTAAATTCAACACAAACACTAATTACTCCAAAATCGTTCACACTTAACAACTAACATGAAACAATGATAGTGATTTCATTTCAAAAATTAAAGAAACAGAACGATATTAATTTCATCTATCAAACACAACAAAACTCACCACTCACTGATCCTCAGAACTCGAGATCACAACCACCAGCACTTCTTCAACCTGAAAAAACACAAACACGATCCATTAAATCACTAAAACAACAAATAATAATAAACAAACCCTAACAAACAAAAACGACACCGTTTCAACACTAAATACAACTTATATCGAACCGTAAAGCTTCGAAATTTAACAAAAACCAGAAAAAAAATGAAGCAACTTAACAAACCTAGAAACAAAATAACCCGATCTAAGCAAACCAATCAAACCATTTTAGTAAAAAACAAGCGAAATGACAACTACAATAACATGAAACGTCAACACATACCTTAAAAAAACTTTAAATTAAACCCAAGAGCGACAGTTTCAATCCATGATAAGAGTGGATTGGGTTTTGTAAGTGTGTGTGGCTACGACACTGCAATCCCTAGAGAGAGAGGAAAGTGAGAAATTAAAGAGCGTGTGATATATCGCAGCCTTCATACACTTGCTTTTCTGCTTTTTTAGGGGCACTCTCGTTTTTGCCATAAGCACTCTCGTTTTTGTCAAATTGTGAAGGCAAGGGTTTGGTCATGGAGTGGAAATAGTGGGAGTTGGAGTGGGGTTAGTGGTTTATGACAACGTGGGCTTCAGACAACACATGTTGGAAAAAAGCCGAAAAAGAACGCGAGTTCTTGGAAAAAGGACCCGGAGAATCTTGACCGCCCGGGTTTTGGTTTTTTTGGCTCGGTCCATTCGAACGGTTTGGTTCACTGTTGAAATTGTGCAAAATAATGAGTTAATGACAAATCAATGAACCTTTAATTTATAAAAATCAAATCAAATTGATTGGCCGAACCCGAACTAGTAAATTAGTTACTGATCCAAACTGATTTCACTATTCAAATTAATTTTTAACTGTTTTAATGATTTTGCCACATGATGACACATTATGCTACAAAGATTCAGAGTTGAATTTTGTTGTCCGATCAATCAGTTATTTTATTTCGATGAATAGTTGTGATAGAGTCGTAATAAAGATTCAAAAGTTTTATAAATTTTATTATTATAAATTTTTATTTGACAACTGTAAATATTAGATTACCTTTAACTATAATTTTAAAGGTATTAGTTATTATTTTTAATAACGCATAAAATTTATTTTTGAAAAAATACATAAATAAGAAAAATTATATAAATGGAAAAGATAGAAACCTTGCCTTAACATATATCTATATTATTTTATCGGTGAAATATATTATAATATTCTTTTTATTTATTAAAATTATATAAATTATATAAAATTGAATTTATTTTTATTAAATAAATTAAAATCTTAAATTTATTTTTATTATATTTAACAGTTAAAATGTATTATTTTATTAAATCATACTGTTAAAGTTACAGTCAACCAACCATTTTTGAGAAAATAAAAAGAGAGAAATTATTAAATTAAATATAATAATGATAAAATTAATAAACTGAAAAGCGATTTCAAGGAAGACAAGGCAGTCAAAGTCAAAGTCGCTGGTCTCAATTCACATTTGAGTGTAGCCATCGTCGAGCTTAGAAAATACTGTCACTCTCATACATTTTTTGACCCCATCAATTTTAACGAAACACTCATAAGACATGATAATCCACTCGTAAAAACTTCTCCTCCAACATATCTTAACTACTGCATCCTCACCTTCTCTTTACCTTAATTGGTTTCTTTGTTTTGCTTCAAATTATGCAACTCTTTCATCAAGTCGATATCCATTTTTGGTTTCTCCATGGAGTTTTCTGGTGATGGTTTGTTTTTCTGCTTCAATGACCCTCTTTGAACTGTTTCTTTGGTCTTATTGATTCAGGTACTTTAATTCTCTTCTTGGTGTTTAAAGTTTGACTTTTTATCGGCTTTTGTGTGTTGTTTTGTTCATTTTTTGGTCTTTGTGTTAATTGGGGACCTTTTGTTTTCATTATGCTGCGTAAAGTTTGTATCTTTGGGATTATTTATGGTTTAATTTTGTGTTGGTATGTGTTGTGGGGATTCTTGTTTGTGTATGTGTTGAATGACCTGATATGGTGCTGAATTATGCTGTATTATGTTTGTTTTGGATTTTCTTCAGGATATGGTGTGTTTTTGGAGGTGCTAGATGTTGATGCAATTGTTTGTGAGCTGTAATGTGCAAGGATTGTAGTTTGAGCCTTGAGGGATTTCTTGTAGGAAATTTTGATTGATTTAATTGCAAGTACGATGTTGAGTGGGCAAGTTTTGTGGGTTTTCACAAGCAGTTTTGTCTGGTTATTGCTTGGTTGTAGTCTGAGCTATGGTTCTGAGAATGATATTGCTTGCTTGAAGAGCATAAAGGCTTCACTTCAAGATCCTAATAACTATTTGAGCTCTTCTTGGAACTTTGACAACAACATTGACGGATATATCTGTAAGTTTATTGGGATTGAATGTTGGCATCCTGATGAAAACAGGGTCTTGAATATTCGGCTCAGGGATTTGGGGCTTAAGGGTGAATTTCCTGTTGGGATCAGGAACTGCACAACTGCAACGGGCATTGATTTTTCGAACAATGATCTCTATGGGCCACTTCCAAATGATATTTCTCATATCATTGGTTTTGCAACGACGCTTGATCTCTCTTTCAACAATTTCTCGGGAAAGATTCCTCAGGAGATTGCAAACTTTACCTATTTGAATTCCCTTAAACTTGATCACAATAGATTTTCTGGACAGATTCCTCTAGAAATTGGCTTACTTGGTCGGCTCAAAACCTTTAGTGTTGCTAATAATTTACTCACCGGTCAAGTACCAAACTTTATTAATGCCACTATTTCGGCGGATAGTTATGCGAATAATCTAGGACTCTGTGGAAAGCCTTTGGACCCTTGCCAGGCCAGTTCAAAGAGTGGCACTCATGCTGGAATTATTGCTGGTGCAGCAATTGGTGGGGTGACTGTTGCTGCTATAGGTGTGGGTATCGGTTTGTTGTTCTATTACCGAAAGGCAGCTGTTATGAGGAAGAAGAAGAAGGATGATGATCCAGATGGAAATAAATGGGCAAAGAGTATAAAGGGAGCCAAAGCCATTAAGGTAAGTGATATGGAGATATCTGCTTCATCTAATGAAAGATTCTTGCTTCATTTATCAGGAAGTTCAATAAGATTTTGTTTTCTTGCTATATTTATTGATTTCACTATGTATCTTCAAATTAATATTGATTGATTCTAACTATTGATTTCAGGTTTCTTTGTTTGAAAAAACAGTCACAAAAATGAGATTGAGCGATCTCATGAAGGCTACAAATGATTTTAACAAATTGAATGTCATTGGCGTAGGAAGAACAGGAACAGTGTATAAAGCAGTGCTTGAGGATGAAACTTCACTCATGGTCAAAAGGTTGCAGGATTCACAGCGTTCTGAGAAAGAATTTGCTTCAGAAATGGCTACACTAGGGAGCGTGAAACATTCTAATCTGGTTCCTCTTTTAGGTTTCTGCACGGCTGGTCGAGAAAGGCTTTTGGTTTATCAGTATATGCCAAACGGTACCCTCTATGATAATATTCATAATGTAGATGAAAGCAAGAAACCTATGGGGTGGCCTATTAGGCTGAAAATTGGGATAAGAGCTGCTAGATCATTTGCATGGCTGCATCATAGCTGCAACCCTCGTATTCTTCATCGGAATATAAGCTCTAAGTGCATCCTGTTAGATGCAGATTTTGAACCTAAAATATCAGATTTCGGTCTTGCAAGGCTGATGAATCCAATTGATACACATTTGAGTACTTTCGTGAATGGAGAATTTGGGGATTTCGGCTATGTCGCTCCAGAGTATGCAAGAACTCTCGTGGCCACTCCAAAGGGAGATGTTTACAGCTTTGGAATTGTGCTTCTGGAGTTGGTGACCAGTGAGAGACCTACCCATGCTTCTAAAGCTCCCGAAAGTTTCAACGGAAATTTAGTCGATTGGATTACACGGCTGAGAGCAGAGTCTCGGCTTCTTGAAGCAGTCGACACTTCATTGGTTGGCAAGGATGCCGATAGTGAGATCTTGCAATTCCTAAAAGTTGCATGCAGTTGTGTTGTGGAAACACCCAAAGACCGGCCTACCATGTACGAGATTTACCAGCTTCTAAGAGCCATCGGCGAAAATTACCATTTCACCACCGAGGACGAACCTATGATGCCTTCAGATGTCAGCAGCGCGGATTATCTCGAGGAGCTTATCGTTGCTCGGGAAGACATCAAGTATAGCTAAGAAGGTATCATAAAACTAAAATCAAGCTGCAGTAAGTTCATATTTTCATAGGTCTCCTCTTCTTTAACATGAGTTAATAGTACATATATTTCACTGCTGTTTTTATGCAGTAACTTCAATGATGTTAGGTTTATAGTTTCTAAAAATATGGTGTCAACCATTTTTGTTCTGGTTTGTTAGCATTAGTGATTCTATTTGTGGTTTGATTCACAAATCAGCTACTGTGAGATGTTAAAAAACTGCATGTGTACTTTTGTTCTGGTATTCTGGTGTGATCATACTGAAACTGATGGACTTATGCTGAAACTGGAAATGATGCAACACCATAGTAAATATGGATTTGCTCTTTTACAGATAGCTTCAGAAAATCACTTGAAGTCAAATTCCTGAACATAAGATTGCTTGTCCTACAAACAATCTAATGATTGTTGAAGAAATCTTCAAGAGTAATTATTTTGTGTGAACTGTTTTACTAAATCTTCTTGGCACCAAACCACACGCTAAAGATAGAGGTGAAAAACTTGAACTGGAACACTCGAACGGTTCTAAAATCAAAATCGACTAGTTTATAGTTCAGTTTTGCTACAGAAACAACAATGTAACAACAAAAGGTTGTATGAGGAAATCAAAGTTTCTCTTGACATTTTTTTTTCTTGTTAATTTTTTCCGATTAAATTATCACACTTGATTTTCATGCTATTTATTTGTATATTCGAATTAAAATAAATTAAACTAAGCGTTTTAAACATGTGTAATAAACTTATCTTTTCTGAATTCTGACTAGTCTCATACTCGCATTAATGCATTCATACATAATATATATAACAGTAAAGTTAAGATCTGGATCCATTCAAAGCAAAAAATCTTATTTATTGAAGCGAAACCGTGTGTTTTGCTTGAAGAACCTGAAATCAGATCTGATTGTAACCCAAAAATGGAGCAGAAAATGAAGTTGCACTCTGCTCGCTGCATAGTGTTACCCTATCCAGCACAAGGCCACATAAACCCCATGCTCCAATTCTGCAAACGTTTACAACACAAAGGAGTTAAAGCCACACTTGTCACAACATATTTTATCGCCAAACCAATCCTTCACAACAAATCTTCTAACTCTTCCATTGCTTTGGAAACCATTTCAGACGGGTACGATGAAGGAGGAATTGCTTCAGCAGAGAGCGCCGAGCTTTACTTGGAACGATTCCGGGAAGTTGGTTCAGAAACTCTAGCTCAACTAGTTCAGAAACTGAATAGTTCTGGTGAACCTATTGATTGTATCGTGTACGATGCGACATTGCCTTGGTGCCTTGATGTGGCTAAGAGCTTTGGGTTGGTTGGAGCTGTTTTTTTCACTCAGTCATGTGCTGTTTATAGCATATATTATCATATCAACAAAGGGTTGCTCAAAGTTCCTGTCACTGAGAAGGAAATTCTGATTTCTGGATTGCCTGTTTTGAAACCTCAGGATCTTCCATCTTTTTCTTGCCGCCTTGGATCATATTCTTCCGTTTTTAAACTGCTTGTGAATTCCCAGTTTTCCAATATTGACAAGGCGGATTTGGTTCTTTGCAACACAGTTTATGAGTTAGAGAAAGAGGTAAGTATTTTTGTTAATTGAAATTCCAAATTAAATCTTCATATTTGTTTATAGTATTGTATGCATTTGTATTTGAATTTCTTGCAGTCCGTTGGTTGGGTCTCCAAGCTATTGCCCTTAAAAACAATAGGACCAACGATACCATCTATGTACTTGGATAAGCAAATTCAAGATGACAATGAATATGGTTTCAACATCTTGAAACTCAACCATTACAAATACATGAATTGGCTAAACCAGAAGCCGAAAAGGTCAGTTGTGTATGTCTCATTTGGTAGTTTAGCAGAATTGAGTGTTGAACAAATGGAAGAACTGTGCTGGGGACTAAAGGCCAGCAATGTAAGTTTCTTGTGGGTTGTCAGAACAATAGAAAACGCCAAATTACCAGAAAATTTTATTGAAGAGACAAAAGAAGATGGACTAGTGATACCATGGTGCCAACAAATGGAGGTTCTGTCTCATGAAGCAATAGGGTGTTTTGTGACACATTGTGGTTGGAACTCTACATTAGAAGCATTAAGTTTAGGAGTTCCAATTTTGGGGATGCCACAGTCCTATGACCAATTTACCAATGCTAAGTACATTGAAGATGTGTGGAATGTGGGTATCAGAGCATCTACAGATGACCAAAAACAGATCGTAAAACGTGAGGTTGTTAAGGATTGTATAAGGGAGATTATGGAGGGAGAGAGAGGGAAAAGTATCAAGCTGAATGCAGAAAAATGGAAGAAGTTAGTGAAGAATGCTATGGAAGAAGGTGGAAGTTCTGATGATAATATTAATGCATTTGTTGATAGTTTATGACGTCCTCACCAACAATAAGTGAAGTCGTACTCGTCCAAAAAGTCACATGTTCTTACTCTTGTTGGCATGCTTTTCTTACTCTTGTTAACATTATATTATATGTGTATTAATTAATTTATTTTAATAAATAATTAAGTAGAAACACATTGTATTATTAGTAGATTGCAAAGCCAAGTAAACTATTTTTTTTACCTTATCAATATTGATTGGACACATGGGTATATTATAAACCTGAAGCGGTCGTATTTGTGTTGTATGCCATAAAACACGGCAAGATTGATCATGCGCAACCAAATACAAAAATAAAGAGAACAAAAGAAGTGATCATCTTTTTGTTGTGCTTATTCTTATAATTTATTTTTTATTAAATGACAGCAAATTACTATGCTTGGTTTAAAATGATTGCACAAGATCCCAAGTTCTTGAGTGAAATCTCTTTAGTTTAACAAAGCTTTATATCATTTTTTCTAAACAAAGAAATACTGAATTGATTAAATCATATGAGCATTAGTAGCTAAGGCTGCCAGTACAATCTGAGGACATTGAGAACCTCAGGAACATTTATCAGATAACAAACATCATGTCCGAGCAGTAGTATGAGCAGGCACAGAACTACAGGGGGCCTTTGTCCGTGCCTCCATCTTAGAGCCGCCCTCTTGTCTCCGGAGCAAGAGGAGCGGTGGTCAATTGTAGAGAATGACAGTGATAGGGAAGAAGAGAGGTCTGTTTCAGTGGTGAAGGATCTGGATTTTTTTATGAGTACATGGGAAAGATGATAAGGTTTTGTGGTTAGCATATGCGTATGGTGGTGCCAGGGTTTAGGGACTAGGGCATTGATGTTGTTATGGGGAGGAAGATAATGAATTTGAGTTGGCCTTGTCTAGAAGATATTGGTCGGGTTTTGGATTGATGTGTTTAGAAATGTTTAATGAATTGATTTCTCCACATCAAAAAACAAATTGGAATAATTATTTGAGTATTATGTTTTTAATTATTTTGTATAAACGTTTTTAATATATTATTTTTTTGAATTTATTTTATGTTTATTAAAAAAATCACTAATATTTTTAATGATTCTAATTTACTTCCAATTGTATGTACTGCCTGCAGATGCAGCATTATATTATAATTATATTAGTTTTATTAATTTAAATTATAATATATTTTTTGTAAGTTATTTTATGTAAAAAAATTAATAAAAATATTTAAAATATAAAAAAGTATACAAATATTTTAAATAAATTAATTAGTTTATTAACTGAGTAAAAGATTTTTACTTATTAAAGTTTAATAAAAGATATTCCTCAAATAATTTGTTTACAAATTTTTATTTATAGACAGTTTAACAAAAGATGCTTTTTTAATAAAAATATTTAATTTAGGGGAATACAAAATTTTTACTAAATAAGTTATAATTTCATGTAATGTAAAAGAACATCAAGTAATTAAGATAAAGATCAAATAGAAATATTAATTACAATATTTAATATCTTAAATGTATTTATTTTTTAAATTTAATTTTAAAAAAATTATAAAATTATGCATCAACTAGCATTAATTAAAGCATATTCTGCTTTATATTAATATATGGATTTCAAAAAAATATATGATATTTACATAAAAGTATCAGATAGAATTTTGATGATAAATAATTTCATATATATTGATAATAAATATTAAAATATATTTTTATGTTGTTTATTTTATTAAATTGACATAAAATTTATTGTTTTACATTATTATTGTAAGTATTTTTTAAAAGTTTTTTATTTAAAAAAATAACTTATTCTTGGTAATTTTTTAGATTTGTCACCGACATTTCCACCATGTTGCAATTTTATGAAATTTATTTGATTCTTGTCGCCAATATGACGATTAGTAGAAGAAAGAGAATTTGATATTCGTGTATAACGATGAGCTGTCACTATTCAATTTATTAAAAACTAGTCATAATGCATGCGCGATGCTGCAGGATTCTTTATATTATAATTGTATTAATTTTATAATTTAAATTATAATATATTCTTTTGCAAGTTATTTTATGTAAAAAAAGATAATTTTAATAAAAATATTTAAAATACAAAAGTATACAAATATTTTAATTAAATAAATTAATTTATAAGAAAGATTTTTACCAATTAAGATATTCCTCAAATAAT